>CAIGRH010264191.1:0-24314 GCA_903798295.1 Fraxinus nigra
TATTTAATTAATTAGAATATTAATTCAATTAAATAATAGATCTTGCCATAAATATGCATCGATTATATACATTAAAAGTGTTTATGTCCAAAGTTGATTGGACTTATGGCATAACACTTACATCTTATTGATTCAGTTGTTGAGACTTGAAACTTGGGTTACTTCCGTTATAAATTCTGTGCAAATAGGAGGAAGAATAACATGGAGGAAATACAACAAAATGGAACATTGACGTGGCCATATTTCCATACTAACCTTTGACTGCTAAAAAAAAAAGAAGTTAAAATGTATAATTGTGGATGTTAAATACCAAAACCCAAAAATACCCATTTATCTTTTACCAACATTTTGAAAGAGAAGGAAAAAAAAATTGAAAATTACTCACATAGTCTACAGTTTGGATTTGGTCGAAGAAGCACCCTCACAATCAAACCCACCACACTCCGATCATTATCTTCAATAAGGTTAGTTTTCTTTTCTTGAAATCACGAGATTGATTTTTCATTTATTATTATGTATAATGTTTATTTTTCATTATTTAGGTAGATCATTGAGTATAATAGAGATTTATGTACATATATTTGATTTTTTGTAGCTTTCCGACAAGAAACAGTAGACGCATGGAAACTGTTACGGTTGCCCCTTTTTTGGGCCAACTGTTTACAGTTGGTTTTGGGCCGATTAAACAGTCAGTCCAAAACTGTTTTTTTTTTCAATTTAAAATTATTTTTAATTCTTTTCTTTTTATGAAAAAAAAATAATTTTCTAATTTTAATTATATTTTTTGTTAATTTAATTTTTTCAATTTTAATTAAAAAATATTTATATTTATTTAATTTTCATACTTTCTTTTTGTTTAATTTTTTATTATAATTTTAAAATTTCTTAATTGTTTTTTTTAATTGAAAATTATTTTTTTCTGTCTGTTAACAATCGCCGTTTTAAATAGTCGGCCCAAATGCCCTTTTTTCATTTTCAATTTAAAATTATTTTTATTTCTTTTCTTTTTATAATAAAATTTAATTTTCTAATTTTAATTATATAATATTTATATTCATTCTTAATTTACTTTTTCCCAACTCTAATTAAATAATATACACACACACACACACACACACACACATTTTTCAATTTAATTTTTTAATTCTTAATTTTCTATATTTTATTATTTTCTTTAATTTATTATTTTCTGTAATTCCGTTTGCTTCATTTTTTGAAGTTATGTTTATTATTGAAGGTTCTAATATTTGAATTTTTGTAGGATGGAATCATCTAGTTGTGTAGTTGAGACAAACGACGGGAAAATGTACGTGTAATAGTAGCTTTGACAATTTTACTACTGTATTGGAGTTGTTAGATGATGAGCATGTAGATATCCTACGCGCGATCCTTCATGTGGCTCATGTATTAGTTGAGAGAGGTACTAGACAGATTATTGATGCATTACTATGTTGGTTGCTTAGACTAGTCAACGACGATGCCCTTCACTTCAACCTCAAAGGCAAGGTCGCTACTTTCTCCACGTTTGAGTTTCCCTTCGTAACTGAACTGCGAGACGACCCAAAGAAGCAATAGGCTGCACGAGACGTATTTCCAGGGACAGGGGACGATGCTTCTAGCGCAATTGATCGGTGCAATCATGGAGTGTGACCAAATGTTGGACATATTGAAGTTAGGACTAGTCTACATCCTTGATAGCGAACTGAGGTGTCATCACAAGAAGACTGCAATCGACCTTTTCGATTTGAAAGTTGTTGACGATATCAATGCCTTCAATAACTATTTGTGGGGTCAGAGATTTTTTGAGGACACCATTTACATCTTCACTATATCACATTCGAAGCCCAATAGGTATATGCATAAGTGCGAAACTTATGGATTGCCCATGGCTGTGCAGGTAGATGTTTAACATAATCAATGTTAAAATATTTTTTATACTTAAATTATATGTAATAATTGTATATGTTGTAGATCTGTACATATAAGACCGTCCCCATTCTGGGTACTTGGTTTGCTAGGCGAGGGGAGACACAATGCCATCGGGTGCATCATTGGCGAGCATCTCGAGTAGAAGCATATCCATCTGGCAAACAATTATCAACCCTGCTCGATGATCCTTAGGTGAGTGTTACACATTTACAATTTATTTTGAAAGTCATTTCAAAATTTCATTACATGATAATTAACTAGTCGAATTGTCAATATGTCAGCTTGAAGTCTTAACTAAGTTAACATTGTCAACGAAGGAGGAGGGTTGAAGTTTTGTGCTAGAATTAGCCGTTCCGTATACTTGATACGACCAGATGTCTGATTTCATCCTGGACTGAGATTGGGTATGTGAATTGAATATAATTTATTAATTACCGTTTTGTATGAATTAGCATATTTTAATTAAGTTGATAATTTTTAATGTTGTTATTTGTGTAGCAGCGCGATCCAGTTGATCGACGATCACCTCTGTTGATGGGATTACCTTTGCTGATGAGATCTTCTCCTCTACCATCTAGATATCTCACAGATGTCCGGACCACGCAGTTCAACTTCAGGTGGCAACAAAATATTAAATGGGAGAATGTGGTCGGGAACTTTCCACTCGACTTCTTTCTGTAGAGGAAATATAGTCCTAGTGTACGTTGCTCTCCAATAATCAGCCATGCAATAAAGAGAGCATAAGATTCTCGCTGCAAAGCCTCTATACATAGCTACCGCGACTGCATGCTCACATGAAAACTCTCCATAAATCGATTACAACTGCAGGTGTTATCACTCAAGTTCACCATTTATGCCATATTACGTGGGTTCATGAAAAAGCCAAACTCATCCAATGGTTCCACATTCAACATTCTCACAACCTTTGCAGCCTTGAAAAGTTTATCCTCTTGAGTCGGGGCTAGCATGCTCATGCTACTCTGTGATTCCGTATGTTGTCGTGAAACCATTGATACATCTTGTTACGAATGTTCTCAATCATTGCACGGATTGGTAACTCCGATCCTTTTTAAATAATGCATTGAGAGACTCCACGTTGTTTGATGTCATCATATTGTATTGACGTCCAAGAAAATGTGATCTCGCCCAATGTTCAATTCCCATTTTGTTAGATTCTCCCATGTCGGTAATAAAACGATGCCTTACCTCGATAAGGTCTTCAAGTTGCTTGTATATGGTACATGCAATACCCATGATGTGCATTGGGAAAAACTTCAGCGATACCATTTATTATAGGTGGTCCTCGGTCAATTACAAAGGTAAGGTCCTCGACTTCCCCAATTACTTCCCTTAACTTTGTGAAGAAACAACGCATTGACAGATTATTCTTGCTATCGGCTATGTCGAATGCAAGAGGGTAAATTTGAATGTTGACATCTTGACACGTAGTAATAATTAACTTACCTCCGTATCTAGCTTTTAGAGTTGTACCATCGACTAAAATTAGGGGTGGTCACATCGTATTTCAAAATCCCCGAATGCATTGTCCAAGAACGATGAAGAAAAACTCAAAGCAATGCTTGCCCTTCGTATCATTAAAAAATACAGAGCCTGGATTAGTTGTACATATGTTATGGTAATACCTGGCCATTTAGCGTACCTTTCCTCGGTCGAGTCCACTAAATTTTCCAACGCGCATTCTTTGACCTTCCAAGTCTTCTGATAGCTCATGACCAGTCTGTACTCTCGACGAACATCATTAATGACGTGCGAAGGTATGTAGATCGTCTATGGGTCCTGATACTTGTGCATAATTTGTCGACCAATAAACCATGCTTGGGTTTGCTTGTGATTATTTCGACAAATTCCCACTTTGCAAGTATGTTCCCGTGTATACTTGAGAACTACAAAAAACTCATTCGTTTCCAACTTCGTTTCTCGTAAATGCCAACGATAATTGTCATTGACACAGATAATCGTCAACAATGATTTGTTTCATTTATTCAGTTTGAACTCAAAGTTGTATTTCAGGGCAATTCGATGCGCCGTTTCCAACAAATTTCTCTTTGTTTCAAACAGTTGTTCGACCTATAAATCCTCATCATCAAGAACCACCCATGAACTAGATGTTGTTCTACTCGATCCAGCCCTGTGCTCCCACCCCATTCATGTCTTTGACGGGATAAAACAATCAAATTCGCATTCATAAATTCATTATCATTCTCATTATCATGAACTACTGACGGAACTTTGTGTGTAACATCGAGATCATGATGAGAAACAACTATCTTAGGAGTAACCACATTATCCTCTCGAGCTATCTCCACGGTGTCCCAACAATCATTAGCATTCTGATCCCCTCCATCCGAATCTTCGTGTTCACCTTCGGTAACATTCTTCATCACTAAAGTCATGCAAAGAGGAATATGCGCATGTTGTTCTATTTAAATAGGTAATTCACTTTAGTATCAGAAGCAAACTTCATAGGTGGAATCGGAATAGATGAATGCTCATTGAATTTAAGTTTCAATTCTATACCATACTGAGAGGGATCGACTTTCAACTTGTTTTGTAAATCATGGTACATCTCCGTATATGACGTGTTCGATGTTATGGAAATTAGAATACCACCACGTATATGACTTGACCATTTCCATACCCATTGATCTTTTTAATCCAATTTGAAATTACCAAAGTAACAAACTGGAATCACACCCATATCTGCATGACGAAACATAATTTGTAATTATAAAAAAATAGTCGAAAAATCAGTCCAACCCAATGATTGTTATGATTAAAAAAAATAGTTTAACAACTGGTGGTTAACATGCGGTTGTTATGATAAATGAATTTCTTCTTATTTATGTTTAAAATTATAGATCTCTTAAAAAAGTTTATCTACATCTTAATCTATGTTGAAATAAGATTTATCGATTAAAAATGTATATTAATTTAACGAAAACAAAATTAAACATACTATATTTACATTCATACTATATTTACATTCTTACTAGTAATATTTCCGCAAATGCTCCACGTTCTATTGGTGGGGTTGTGTCTTTCCATCCATATTTTTCAATTTTATAAGTCTTAGTCCAAACTTCTTCTTTGATGCGATAGAGGCCTTTCCTGTTAGGGTGAAGAGTCCCCGTCCCCATACTTTTTGTTGGTAGATAGCCAACTTTGCTTGAGAATGATTCATCCTTTCTTCAAGGAGGTCTAGTTTGTATTTTCTTAGCTTGTTGTTAGATATTTCGTTGAAATGAATGCGGCAAGGAACTAGTAGATCCACTTCAAGTGAGCTCGTAGCCTTGACTCCATAAACCATCGAGAAATGAATTTCTCTTGTAGTCGTTCTACTTGTAGTTTGGATGGCCCATAGGACTTGAAGTAGTTCGTCAACCTAAGCTTCTTTAGAAAGGTCTAAGTTTCTCTTCAACATTTATTTGACAGTCTTATTAATAGCTTCTAGTTGTCCATTAGCTCGAGGGTGATGTGGGGAGGAGAAATATTTCTTGATGCCCAACTCCTCAAATAAATTTTCATCTTCTTGTTGTCGAATTGTCGCCCATTATTCGAGACAATTGAATGGGCAATTTCAAACCTATAAATGATATTTTTCCATAGGAATTTGGAAGTATTTGCTTCAATGATCTTGGAAAGGGGTTTAACTTCTACCCATTTGGTGACAATTGCAAAGTTGAAATTTCCCCTCCCTTTAGGTAGGGAGCCTATAAGGTCAATTTCCCATTTGGCAAATGGCCATGGGCTAGAAATAACGCTTAATTCCTAAGAAGGCTTCCTCTGAGGGCCGAGAAGCATTGACACTTATCGCATCTCTTTATGAACTACTGCGCATCCTTTTTTAGGTTAGGCCAATAATATTCTTGTCTTAACACCTTTTCCGCTAAGGACCATATTCCCGAGTAGTTGCCACATACCCCTTCATGAATTTCTCGGAGCACATAAGTGTCTTGCTGTCCCTCTATGCATCAGTGTAAGGGTAATGAGAAACCTCATCTTCTGAGTTTCTATGCCTCCTCTTTTCCAAAAAGGTAATACTTGGTCCTTGAGGAATGCTATTATTGTCTTCATCCATAGTGGAGTATCTTCGACCAACATCACCTATTTACCTGTAGCAGTAAAGGGTTTGGGAAGGTGTTTTATGGGCACCACAGTGAGCAGTTCAGTATCTTTACTGCTAGCCAATTTTTGAAAGAGCGTCAGCATGAGAATTCTCGGAACGCGGGATTTGTAACAACCCAAATTTTTCAAAACTTGTATTAAGATTCATGAAAGATATCAGATAAGCAGCCATGGACTTATCTCTGGCTGAGAAGTTGCCATGAACCTGACTAACTACCACTCGTGAGTTGCTATTGATCACTAGTTTCTTTGTTTGCATTTCTCTAGGTAATTTGAGGCCAGCTAGGATAGCCTCTTACTCTGTAGCTTTGTTTGTGACCTTGAAGATGAACCTCACGGCACAATTAAGCTTATGTCCTTTTGGGCTAACCAAGACCACTCCAACTCCAGATCCAGTGTCTTATGAGGAGCCATCAATAAAAAGGTTTCAAGTCGGGGGTTTGGCGGGTTTCATTTCATCTTCTATTTCTGGAACAGGAGAGAACTCTGCCACAAAATCTGCTGAGGCTTGTCCCTTAACAGTTGTAACACCCCGAAAATTTGTAGAATAAAATTATTTATTCCATCTATTACATTTCATATTTTGAAAGTTGGTGGACTAGAGTGACATATGTTAAATTCAATTTTATATGGATCAAATATTTAAATACTGATAGAGTAATAATAAATATATAAATATTGGGCTTGTTGGATAGTTCGCAATTAATTATGTTTATTGGGTTCGAGAAAAAGTCAATTCGGATAATTCAGTTCCAAGATATTGCGGTTTGAAAAAGTTATTTAAAAACTAGTTTTCAATTTAATTAAAACCTTGAAAAGAAATGGAGATGATGCCGCGTGTATGGAGGTTCTATCTTTATTTTAAATTGTATATGTTAGTTGGCATGTGTAGGCTAGATGATAGATATGACATATTTTTTATTTTTATTTTTTTACTTAATTGCCTTAATCTTGAGACTTGGTAAGGATAGGCTCACGCGTTGATTAAATAAATAAAGGTTGATTGTATGGAATGACGTGATTGAGACTCTTTAGGAATAAACACGACATTTTTGCAAATTCTTAGGCATGTTAAAATTCAGTTTTCCTTCCAACTTTAAATACCATACATTTCATTTTTCCTTTCTATATTATTTTTTATTTATACTTTTGATAGCAGTTTTGCCACGTGCCTATATTGGATAGTGAAAAAGGGAGAAAATTAGACTATTATCTTTAATAGGGATTGTCCTCTATATATAACCATGACAAAGGGGTTGATTGCTTTTTAAGATTCCTTCACCAAAATTAAATTGGTTCAAGTCCGTGCTCAAGATTTCAAGTCTATAAGAAGAATCAAGATGAAGGCTCTCCTCAAGTGTAATAGAGCGGGAGATATTACACTTCAAGAAAGTTTTAAANCTATATTGGATAGTGAAAAAGGGAGAAAATTAGACTATTATCTTTAATAGGGATTGTCCTCTATATATAACCATATGAGTGCAATAGAATTTTCTCACCAAACAAAAAAAATTCTCAACACGGTAATAGTTGGAATAAATATTCTGAATGTGATATTTTCGCCTTTCAAATTATCTGATCTAACAAGGCGGGGTATTATGTGCAAATTTTTATGTCCTTGCAATATTATGATTTTTTTTCTACGTAATTTATTTTAGGAAATGCTAATTGACCTACGGGTCTTACCGAAATGAAATGAAATGTGAGATTTCCTTCGGGTTTTCTCAAATGTTGCACAGAAATGTGTTAGAGCATTTGATTGATCTCCAATTATTGTTGATGAAATGATTATATGGAATGTTGTAAATTTATGTTTAGAAATTTATTATATTATTTTAGACGAACGTATCCTACTGAGTTTAAATTACTCATTCCTTCAAATTTTTAATATTTCAAGTTAGATCGATCAATGTAGATGGTGGCTGAGCGGTGCGCATATTGCCAAGTAAAATTTTTGGATAAATATTCAATAATAATTCTGTTATGATATTTTTTTCTTTACTTCTATTAAATGTTCTAGACTTTGTGACTCTATGTTTTATTCAGTATTTAAATGTTCAAATAAATTAAGAGTTTAAATTTTCAATTAAATATTTTCATTCCGAATATTATTATGAAATGATATAGGTAACACCCCAAAATAATGATATCGGTAACACCCTAAAATTTAAGTAAATAAAATTTGGGATGTTACTGTATGGTATCACATCACTAGTTTACTTTTCTAGTAGACTTTGAAAAAAAGGACGTGAACAGTGTATGGACAATGACGCGTGTTACTGTTCACGTACTATCACTATTCACGTAAACAGTGACGTGATGTCACTGTTCACGTGAACAAAAAAAATTATTTGATTTTAAATGTGATGGGACAAATCAACGATGTTTATATATATATATATGTTGTGTGTATGCTTGACTTTGAAAATTTTGCAACATTGTTACTGAGGTTGTCTCTTTTTGTGGTATTATAGAATAGTACATAGAAATCTTACTGTATTATTAACATCAATAATTGTTAGACTTATTTCTGGTTTGATGAAAGTACAGACGTGTTGTACCAGAGCATACTTTGATGATTTGTGGTAGTAATAATGCATGGCTATCTCTTGGATATGTAATTTACAAAAAAAGGGAAATGGCATTAAGAACTAAGAATGTCATATATATTAAACTGTGAACAGTGACGTGGAAGGTGGAAATAACATGTAGTATGAGTCCGGTGCAAAAAAAAAAAANTATTAAACTATATGATAAGATACTATTAGTTAACAAACATGAATTTGAACAAGGTTCTTGGCTAGCATTTACCAATCAACTACTATCTGACCGACCGAAGGTACGTAAAATGTTTATTTAAATTTCTAACATATACATTTTCATATTTAATTCGAGAAATGTTTGAAATGAAATGAAATGTTATATTCTAATATAAATTGTCAGCATGAGGTTAAATATATTTGTTACCATTTATAAATTTTTTTTTCTCGCATACTTTTAGTCAAATTTTGGTAAAAGTATAATATCTTATTTTATCCCTAAAATGAATTATGCAAGCATAAAAGACAAAGTGTTATCATTAATAAAATATTAAACATAATTGGACGTGGCTTGTATGTGGCATACATGGCTAGAACTAGAGAGACCGCAAGGAAGACAACGGCTAGTAGAGTTGTTCTAAACCATAGGGCAACGGTTATCCAAGCCTACGAGAATTATGAGGTAGACTCGACCTACACACACTTATTGAGCATGTGGATGAAGTCTTTGCTAGGTGTACTGTGATAAGGGGTGTAGGACATGAGGTTGCACCTCTTCAAGCCATTAACAATTTTATCCACACCGCCACCTCATTGGAGAGACACATGGGCATTGTGGCTAGGGACAAAATACTAGAGGGTAACCCTTCGGAGCACCCAGAAATTATTGAGTTCGAGCTGTATTGTGAAACCTTTCTAGATAGGTGGATTTCTACTCTCGAAACTAAACTCGAACTAGAGGAGGACCCAGAGGAAGACCAAGAAGAGGAGCCGTATTATGAATCTGATTCAAAGTCAGAAAATGAGCTGTAGTATGTACTAGGACCAGAGCCAGAACTAGAGCACGAGCTAGGGCTCGAGCTAGACCCTAAATTAGAAGTTGACCAGGAATCTGAGCCTGAGTCATGTATATCGTTGAACGATAAAGCCTTTTCGTCTAAGCTACATAGAATTTAAAATGTCTGGGCAAGTGAATATGAAGACTAGCAGCCTAGAGATTGTTTAGTTTAAATAAATGATTTTGTTCCATAAAAAAAATCATTGCTTGGAATAATCAATAGGTTTTTCTTCATCGTCAACAATTTAATTCTTTCAATCATCCTTCATGTATTCTAGGACTTAATTTTTTATGAAACCGAGTTCTTCATTTAATATATTGAGATGTTGTTGACTATTTCTAAAACGAAATTTATTTGGTGGATTTAAAGGAAATGGAACGTCAACCAACACAAGTTGCTATGTTTAAGGATTTGTTGAGAGATGTGCAAGATCTTGGTAGGCAGCAAACACAAGCGCCTCCCCAGAATCCACAGACTAACTCCAACACCACGAGCTCAGTCAAGGAACAATTTCAATGTTACAAGCCTCCTACCTTTAACGGGGCGGCTAGCCCTTTGGCAGTCGAGGAATGGATAAATGGTTTGGAACGTATCTACAAGCAGATCTTCTGCACTGATACCAAAAAAGTTTTATGTGCGGAGTTTATGCTAGTTGATGTAGCGGGCCACTAGTGAGAGTCTGTTTCATGCACTAGGACTGATGTACAATAATATGATCTCACTTAGGCAGGTTTCAAAGAGAAGGTGATGAGAAAATATTTTCCACAAGCCTTGAGGGATCGTAAGGAGATAGAATTTCTGCAACTTAAGCAAGGAAAGATGACATTGGTCGATTATGAGAGGAAATTCGAACAACTATCTAGGTATGCGACATATCTGGTGGATACAGAGCAGAAGAAAGCTAGGAGGTTCGAACTCGTACTACGCCCTGAGATTGAAGGAATCATGGCATTTCATGAATTCACCATGTACAGTCAGGTTCTACAATGAGCTCATGCAATATCAAATCGACTGGAAATTGATCAGACAATTCGAGAAAGTATTGAATTTTTAGGAAAAAGGAAATGGAATGAGCTAAACGAAGGTAAGGAAAATGAACAAAATAAGAGGGCTAGCTTTGAAAAGTAGTTAGGATCAAGTAAGCCGAATAATGTTTTTACTCCATGTCCTAAGTGCAATAAGGCCCAAAGAGGCAAGTGTTGGCATGGAAAGAATGTGTGCTATCGATGTGGAAAGCATGACCATATTACTACCAATTGCCATGAACCTTGACCAAAGCAGGATAATGAACAAAGCAAAAAAGGGAATAGCCAGAGTGTTTGCCTTAACCCAACATGAGGCAACTGAGAATTAAGACATGATAGTAGGTATTCTATCAATATCTAAACTACTTGCTTATGTTCTTATATATTCCGAAGCAGCTCATTCCTTATTTATACTATTACTAAATATCATACTATTTGTGAAGAAGCCATTAGTGTTCCATAAGTTACTACCCCATTAGACATATGCTTAATACCAATCGATGACTAGGAAGGTCAAGATGAATGGGAAAGATTTTATGGCTAACATATAACTTTTAGAGATGAAGGTTTTTATGCCATCTTAGGAATAGATTGCGAGGCAAACTTTTACGCGACAATACGATACCTTGAGAAGAATGTATTTTTTTTAAAGCTTGGGGAAGAGGAGATCAAGGTCCTAGGACTTTTCACCTAGATAAGATAATTTTGTGGACGAAATTAATTTAAGGAGGGGAGATTGTAACATCTCGAAAATTTACAGAATAAAATTACTTATCCCATCTACTACATTTCATATTTTGAAAGTTGGTGAACCAGAGTGACATATGTTAAATTCAATTTTATTTGGATCAAATATTTAAATACCGATAGAGTAATAATAAATATATAAATATTGGGCCCGTTGGATAGCTTGTAATTAATTATGTTTATTGGGTTTGAGAAAAAGTCAATTCAGATAAATTAGCTCCAAGATTTGCGGTTTGAAGAAGTTATTTAAAAACTAGTTTTCAATTTAATTAAAACCTTAAAAAGAAGTGGAGATGGTCCCACATGTATGGGGGTTCTATCTTTATTTTGAATTGTATATGTTAGTTGGCACATGTAGGCTAGATAATAGATATGACATGTTTCTTTTTTTATTTAATTGCTCTAATCTTGGGACTTGGTAAGGATAGGCTCACGTGTTGATTAAATAAATAAGGGTTGATTGTATAGAATGACGTGATTGAGACTCTTTAAGGATAAGCAAGACATTTTTGTAGATTCTTAAGCCTATTAAAATTCAGTTTTCCTTCCAACTTTAAATACCATACATTGCATTATTCCTTTCTATATTATTTTTTTTTACGTTTGATAGCAGTCTGCCACATGCCTATATTGGATAGTGAAAAAAGAAGTAAATTAGACTACTACCTTTATTAGGGATTGTCCTCTATATATGAGTGCAATAGAATTTTCTCACAAAATAAAATTTTTTTTAACACGACAGTAGTTGGAATAAAGATCCTAACGTGATTTTGTCGTCTTTCAAATTATCCGATCTAACAAGGTAGGATATTATGTGCAAGTTGTTATGTCCTTGCAATTTATGATTTTTTTCTACGTAATTTATTTCATGAAATGCTAATTGACATGCGGGTCTTAACGAAATGAAATGAAATGTGAGATTTCCTTCGGATTTTCTCAAATGTTGTACAAAAATGTGTTAGACCATTCAATTGATCTCCGATTGCTATTGATGAAATAATGGTATGAATTGTTGTGCATTTATGTTTAAAAATTTATTATATTGTTTTGGATGCACGTATCCTCTTGAGTTTAAATTACTCATTCCTTCAAATTTTAACATTTCAGGTTAGATCGGTCAACGTGAATGGTGGCTGAGCGGTGCGCGGGTGGCCAATTAAAATTTTCGGATAAATATTTAATAAATTCTGTTACGATATTTTATTTCTTTACTTCTATTAAATGTTCTAGACTTCGCGACTCTATGATTTATTCAGTATTTAAATGTTCAAATAAATAAGGAGTTTAAATTTTCAATTAAATATTTTCATTTTGAATATTATTATGAAATGATATCGGTAACACCCAAAAATCTAAGTCAATAAAATTTGGGACGTTACAACAGTGGTCTTCTGTTTGAACAAAACATAAAACTCGTTAAGTTCCACAACCCATTTTAGTAATCTTCCTGAAGCATCGGGGTTTTGCAGCACTTGCTTGAGAGAGAAGTTAGTCAGCATGTGTATGGTGTTGGCTTGGAAATATGGCCTCAATTTTTGGAAACTGTCATCAAAGAAAGTACTAGCTTCTCTATGTCTTGATAGTGAGTCTCTGTTACCAAAAATACTTTGCTTATATAATAAACGGGCAGTTGGTGACCACTTTCCTTTCTTATGACAACCAAATTGATTGCATCAGGGGTTACTACTAGGTATGGCTACAGCGGTTCATCAACATTGGGTTTGGGGAGTAGGGGAGCCTGTCCCAAATGCTTCTTTAGCTCTTGTAGGGCTACCTCGCATTCGTCGGTCCACTGGAACTTATTTCCTCCCTTCAGAACCTTGAAGAATGGTAGGCATTTATTCGTTACCTTTGAGACAAAGCGAATCAATGCAGCTATACACCAGTGAGGCTCTGAATCTCCTTAGATTTTTGAGGCGACCTTATTTTAGTCAAGGCTTTGATCTTTTCTGGGTTGGCTTCAATCCTTCTTTGATTGACCATGTAACCTAGAAATTTTTTGGAGGCAATTTCAAAGGTGCATTTTAGGGGTTAAGCCTCATCCTGTATCTTCACAATATTTGGAAAGTTTCACCGAGATGCTGGACATGGTCTTCCGCCTTTAAGATCTTCACCAGCATGTCATCCACATATACCTATATTGTCTTTCCAATGAGGTCAGCGAGCATCTTGTTGACAAGTTTTTGATAAGTGGCCCTTGCATTTTTCAACCCAAAGGGCATGACCATGTAGCAATAAAGACCCTTGTTCGTTATGGAGAACATATGCTCTTCATCAGCTGGGAACATTATGATCTAATTGTAATCGAAGTAGGCATATATGAAACTAAGTAGTTTGTCTTGTGCTATTGAATCCACTAGTTGATCTATTCAAAGGAGCTGAAAACTGTCCTTGGGGCAAGCTTGATTTAGGTTTGAGGGCTCTTCTTTTCGGTATGTGAGCTCTATCCTTAGGATTGATTTTCAAGTGGTGCCAAATAATTTTTGGATCAATGCCAACCATGTCTTCATGTTGCCAAGTGAAGACGTCCAAGTTTTGGCGCAAAAGGCTTTTTAGCTTTTTCACTGCCTCTAGCGGTAGATCTTTTCCAACCTCTAGGCATTTGGAGGGATCTTGGGGATCAACTTGGAAACTCTCCAATTCCTCTATTGTGGCCATTTGAGGCCCACAATCGATGATACGAGGGTTCAGTTCCTCCAAATTAGCTGCTTCTTCAGAAACTCTCCTCTTTTCAGGGAACACTTGTGTTTCTAGGACAACATCTTCTTTAGAGGTGTTTATGACTCCAAGAACAGCCTCTTCTTCAGATGTGTCCATCAGTTTGACATCTCTCCCTTGTTTAGAGACACCATCCATGTCAACATCTGTCATGATTAAATTTACACTTCTGGGTTCTACTTTCCTAAGAAAATTTGAATAGCATTCCCTCGCACTCCTCAGGTCACCTCTGACTTTGACAATGCCATTCTTCATTGTGAATTTCATACATAAATGGTGAATGGACGTTATAGCAAATAATATTTTCATGCCGATCTACCAAGCACTCTGTGGTAGGTGGTGCGGTTGTCCACGACCAAAAACTCTATGAAATGATGATTAGTTAATAGCACTATTCCCATCTCTATTGCTAGAGAGGTTTTACACATTGTGATGATGCTATCGCCAATGAATCCATTCAAGAGTAAATTCATTTGATTCAACTCATGGTCAACTTTCATTTTATCAAATGTGGCTCCAAAGATGATGTTGACAGAGCTTCCATTATCCACTAGCGTCTTTTTTAGGCCATTGCAGGCTTCAACGATCCTCACCACTAGGGCGTTGCAATGTAGATAATACACACCAACTGAGTTATCTTAAGAGAAGGTGATGGGTTGAGCCCTTCTCTGAGTGGAGGGTTAGTTGCTGCTAACTATGAAGCTTGCCATGGGAAACTCCCTTGCTTCTTTTCATAATTTCTTTGGGAGTTTCTGGATTCTTCTCCAACATACGGGCCATCCAAAATTGTGTTAATTTCTTTGATGGTTTCACGACCATTATCAACTGGGGACTTCTTCTCTACATTTGACCGTCCCTGGGTCTCTCCCCATTATTGCCTATCTTTCGAGGGATATTGTCTTTATTGGAATGCCTTGGCTCATCATTCCTGGGCTGTTGGTTTTGCCTAGGAAGAGCATATCTTCAGAGGCGTTTATTTTTCAATTGATTATTGTTTTGAGGGTGCATTGCAATATCTCTGTACCTAGTAGTGTTATGGCTATATAAGTGGTGGTATGTACAATAGATGGGCTCTTGGTCCCTATTTCTTGGTTCAGTGCTTTATTCTCTGCCTTTTCCTACATGCATAATCGTTCATGAGCTATGCCTTGGTACATTTCAGTATTAGGATTCACTTTATCATAAGCCAAAGTAGGCATTGCACTCAAAGTTACAGCAGCCAATGCATGTCCTAGGTTAAGGGAGGTAGTCTGTCCGGACTGGTGATCCATCAAATGTGAAGTTAGACCTCTTCCTCTTTGCCTTTGAGGAGGTTGGAGCCCTTGGATTTGCATATTTATCCAGAAGAGAGAGTTTATGTCCAGCCCTCCCCTTAGGTCTCTCAATGCTTCCCTATCTATAACTTGTACATAGTAGGTCATCTTATAAGTAAAATCAGACATGAAGCTTTTCAATGACTCATGTCTTGTAAGCGTTTTATCGACCCTTAATTCTCTTTACCAGTTGTAAAGCACTTATGGAAAGTCTTCTTGAAGTCTAGCCAACTTCGGATGCTTCCTTCTGGAAATCTGGTATACCATACTTCATTTGCTCTACCTAAGGTTAAATGGAACGCTCTACACTTTATGGCGGTGAGGCTTCTCTCAGACTCATATGAGTCTTGAAGACATTGAGATGATTCGTAGGGTCGCCTCTTCTATCATATTTGGGAATCTTAGGAAGCGAAAAATGGTTCAGTACAGGGGCATCCCTAATCCCTTGTGAAAATGGTAAGTTGTCATCATCATTATCATGATTGCAGGACCTTTGTGGACCATCTTCATCTTCATCTTCCCCAGCCTGAGTTTTTTGAGGTATTTGAGAAGGTCCTACTTGATTCTTAGCCCATTCTACTATCCTCTCACACCTACTTCTTGGGGGAGAATTTTGAGCCACTTCATCATAACCCGGCTCATGCCTTTCCAACCAAAAAAGCTCTTATTGCCTATTTCTAGGTACGCATGGGGGTTAAGCATACCTATTTCTAGGTATAGGGAGAGGTTGAGCCTGCCTATTTCTAGGCAATCTTAGGCTCAACCTGTCAAGATAATTATTGACCTCTGGGGCATGTCCTTCGGGTCGTAGTTTGGAGAGAAGTTGTATGGGACCTTCATGGGTCGGTTAGTGGTATAGTTGATGGATGTATCAACCCTAACTTCCCTTTTTGAAGAGTTTCTTTTCTTGCCTAATATAGGTAATCAGCTATTGGGCTTTGAACCTCTTCTTCATCGTGGTAGTAGTTTCCTTGTGAGGGGTCATAAAATGCATTTTCTTAGACTGCATATGGAGGAACTGGGTATCCTCATTGGTCTTACACGTTCCTCAGTAGTTCATGCATAGCTACGTTCTGCTGGGTTCTAGTTCTCATATTTGTGGCCATGGTTGCCACCTCTCTAGTGAGCCTAGTAGTTATTCCAGACCCATCTCGTTTGTAATGGTAGGGTCGATGGCAAGTGGCTGTAACAGTATGTGTGGGTTCCTTATTTTCAGGGTGTTTCGTAGTCCTTCGTGGTGCTGGTCCTTCACTGTTTGAACTTATGGTAATAAGTTTGTTCTAGCCAAATGATATTCC
Source organism: Fraxinus nigra (assembly GCA_903798295.1). Classification (NCBI taxonomy): domain Eukaryota; kingdom Viridiplantae; phylum Streptophyta; class Magnoliopsida; order Lamiales; family Oleaceae; genus Fraxinus; species Fraxinus nigra. The sequence goes on from CAIGRH010264191.1 coordinate 16,775, forward strand.
TATTTTCAAGGATTCGATTGGCTTACAATTAAATGGTTTATATTGAACTTTCTCAACGGCTGTTTTTCAAAAAACCTTTCTTTTTTCAAAGGTTTGAAAATCACTTTACAGTAAAAGTTGTTTCCAACTAACTTTTTTTCATAGGATTCATGTGGTTATATGTATAGATTTACATAGACGGCGCCAATCTGTTGACCCCGAAAAATGCAATGCATACGTGGACAACAGATGCTAGGCCTTACTTACACCAACTTAAGAAAGTTTGGACGTGTTTTGACCGGAGTACCGGTTAGAGAAGGATAGTATGTGAATGCGAGATTTGCTTTTCGACGCAAGACAAAAGTGTTTGAGCATCGACATTAGTAACTACGATGATTGCACTAACAAACAATCACTGACGAAGCGTAAATAACCTAAAATCAAACTGATAAATATAGAACAATCAATAGGGTTTATTGAGAGTACTTTCCTTGTGTATTAGAATCAATATTTAAATAACCTTCCAAAACCCATTACAATCTACAATGACCACCTATTTATAGGATTCTAGCCGACGTGGTGTCCATAGGATCAAAATCACGTGACCTCATCTTCTTGACTGAAATCTCACATGATTGAGTCCTTCATACATTAAATACATTGACAACATATCAGCCACCCTATACATTATGCTGACATACTTGGCATTCTTTATTACAAATGTTACATCAATCATTCCTAAAAATTGTCTACAAATCTTGTAAGAAACAGCTTTAGCTTCAGGAACTTCGGATGAACTAAGGGCTTTAGCCGGATGGAGCTTCGTATTGGTGGTTTTCTATGTGAAGAGCTATGGCTTCTTCTTTGATTTCTTACATAGTGCTTCGGTTGAATAACTTCAACAATTTAGGCCGTGCTTCGGCACATGGCTTCAGCCTTTGATTGACTTCTTTATATTTGACCAATTGGCTTTCTGTTGACTTTTCTTTCCACGTGGACTGTGACATGGCACTTTAACTGTAGTCTGGCGAGGCATAACAAATTGCAACCAAAACAGATTCAAGGTCATGTAGGCATGAGATCTCACGAGCAACTATAAAGCACTCGTGTGCTATTCTGCTCTTTATAAATAAGTTCCAAGCAAGATATTTAATTTTCATTATTTTAAGACGTTTTCAATGTTCAGTTATTTCTTTTTCTTTATTAAATACTGGTAACTGTTTCCTTATATTAAATGATTTTATTCCTTACACCTAAGCATCAAATTAAAGAGAGCAATTTTGACATAAAATTTGTCCTTTAAATTACATGATAGAAACTTCAAAATAATACCATTTGATGAGGACTTATCTCATTAATATTATTTTGAGTTTATCATATGTTCGCTCTAAAAACTCCGAGCTTGAATCTGTTCGCTTCGAGATCAAAACAAGGGATTGGGATTCTACATAATATAGGTTGCGTTGAAGTGTAACTTTGTTCTAATTCTTAATCAAAAACCATATTTTCATGCTAACAAACACATCGAAACAACAATAGAAACTTTTAGTACCCAACTGAATAAGCAATATATATAGTCCTACACATGCTTCCACATTTCGGGCCAAATTAAAACTAAGCGGTATTTAAATAATTTCAAGTCCTGAGAAATAATAAACCTTAGACTAGAATAAACTGCATCCTTACATTCAATTAACAAAAGGAAACCAACTAAACACAATCCATGATCTGCAACAATTTTTGAAGTATAAAACTGAAATCTTAATTCTGTAAATTAAAATAACTACTTACCCCAGTGAGTAATGAAGAAGCTAAACACACAAATCACACAACATGACTTTAGATTGTTGGAAAAAAATGGGTGATTTGTGGGTAGATATTTATCAATTAACATGATCAATTAAATAATATAAACATATCATTAAATAATTATAATTCAACTATAACATAAACCTAAAATATAAGTACAGATTTAGAAAACAAGTTTTAGCGAGTCATGTTAAGGACGTTGTCCTAAAATCGTATTGTCGCCCCTTCGTATGAGTATTTTTGGCATTACATGGCTTCGAGTTAAAACCTATGTGGCTCACAGTCAATTCTCCTTCTATAGGCACGACCATAGGGAGATAAAGAACGAACATGTATCGAGTTACCAAAATATATGAATATATAGTATGGAAAATATATAGTGTTGGAATTTGGGTGTGACCCGAATTCCTTTGTTGAAGTTCTTATAGAAATTAAAGAATTCTAATGGAAGTGCACGTTATGAAAAATTCAAGTTTAGAATACTATTAGAGTCTTATGTCAAGTTGAAGTACTATTTTGAAAGTTCATTAGGAGTTGTAATTTGTTTTGGACTCTATTTTTTGATATCCTACTTCAACAACAATTCTACTAGAAGGGTTTGAATGTCTCCTACATGTTCCCTATAAATATTAGGTTCTTCTATACAATTTTAAAGTGTGAGAAAATAGATTACTAGAATTATAGGATTTATTGTAATTTTTTTCTCTTCTTCATTATTTTTGAGGTAATAAAATTTCCTAATTCCTCTGCCATATTCTTGTCATTATTATTCTTTTGTTCTTGATCAGATACTTTATTACTTTGCCATATAACTTCAACATCTCAATCCGGTAATTGATGTCACAACAGTGGTATCAGAGCCAAGGTTCAACAGTTCCACAGAGCGCAATGCTTGATTTGTTCGTGATGGCTTCCATAAAGTATGACATTCCGCTTTTGGATCTAAACACAAGATTTTCGCTATGGAAGGTTAAAACGCGTGCAGTACTCACACAATTGGATTTGGATGATGCGTTGCTGGGAATGACAATATGTCAGCAACTTTGACAGTGGAGGAGAAATTACGGAAGGATAAAAAGACAGTTTCTCACATTCATCTTCATCTATCAAATACTATTCTTCGGGACGTTTAGAAGGAGAATTCATCAGCTACTTTATGGTTGAAGTTGGAGCAATTGTGCATGACTAAAAGTCTAACAAGCAAGTTGAACCTCAAACATCATTTACACTCTCATCGCATGACAGAAGGATGATCATTAAAAGATCATCTGGCTGTATTTAAAGGGATTGTCGCTGATTTGGAAACTTTGGAAGTAGAATATGATGAAGAAGATTTGTTCTATTAGGAGTTGTAATTTGAAAGCCTATTAGGAGTTGTAATTTGTTTTGGACATATCCTACTTCAACAATAATTCTACTAGAAGGGTTTGGATGTCCCCTATATGTTCCCTATAAAATTAGGCTTATACAATTTTAAAGTTTGAGAAAATACATTACTAGAATTATAGGATCTATTATAATTTTTCTCTCTTCTCCATAATTCTTGAGGCAATAATATCTCATAATTCCTCTGCCATATTCTTATTTTTATTATTCTTTTGTTCTTGATCAAATACTTTATTACTTTACCGTATAATTTCAACATCTCAATTCGGTGATTGGTGTCACAACAAGTGGTATCAATCCTAACATATAGAGAACAATCCCCCAACTTGTGTTTTTCAAGTTTTATCTCAAGTTGCATGCGAACCGTAAAATCTCCCTTTTTATAGTGTAAAACTTAACCCCCACAATAATGAGAATTATACAAATTAAAAATGTATGTTACACTCGAATATTATGAGATTTAATTTATATTAAAAGTTAATATTAAAAATNGATCAAATACTTTATTACTTTACCGTATAATTTCAACATCTCAATTCGGTGATTGGTGTCACAACAAGTGGTATCAATCCTAACATATAGAGAACAATCCCCCAACTTGTGTTTTTCAAGTTTTATCTCCAGTTGCATGCGAACCGTAAAATCTCCCTTTTTATAGTGTAAAACTTAACCCCCACAATAATGAGAATTATACAAATTAAAAATGTATGTTACACTCGAATATTATGAGATTTAATTTATATTAAAAGTTAATATTAAAAATCAAAATCTTGGCGATCTTCTCTATCTAATAAATGAGGAGCCTATTTTAAAATCGTGGGAATAAAGTAATATTATGATAAGATCAAACTTCTCCAAAATATATATATAGAGAGCCTATCATAACAAATAATATGGTTGCATAGTTTAGAATAATAATGTTCCTAGTGTGAAGCAAGTAAAATGTTGTCGATGATTAAATAATAATGCAGATAATGTGACGTGCATATTGGCAGTAAATAAAAAAAGTATCATGATATGGTAGCGGTAATATTATAATATTACTAGGATACTAGTATCACAATAGTTCTCAAGTTCGAGTATACCATTTCTATTAGTATTGGACTAGTAAAATGTACAAATCTATGGCATGAATAACAATCATCTGAAGTGAAGAATAAAAATAATTGCGATGCGAGTGCAAATAGAACAATTGTCTTGTGAAATGAGGAACACATGGACCAATCATCTCGTGAAATGAGGCATAAATCGAAAAATCTTCTCGTAAAATAAAGAATGAATGGAACAATCCTCTCATGAAACAAGACACAAATAGATGAATCCTCTTCTGAAACAAGGAAGAATAAATGGGACAATGCTCTTGTGAAACGAGGCATAAATTGAACAATCATCTTTTTAAATGAGGAATAAAGGGAACAATCCTCTCGTAAAATGAAGAAAAATTGGAATGCTCCTTTTATGAAACAGGGCATAAACGGATCAATCCTATCATGAAACGAGGCATAAACGGAATAATCCTCTTGTGAAATGAGGCATAAATGGAACGATCCTCATGTGAAAATGAGGCATAAATAGTACAATACTCGTGTGAAACGAGGAATAAAAGGAACAATCCTCCCGTAAAACGAAGAATAAACATCCACCAACGCAAAAAAATCTTTTGCTTATGCTTTTATGAGTTGGATTTCTTCAAATATTAGGCCGGAAAAGATGCTCATTTTTCAAGAGCATATAATTTTGGAACCACCTTTTTTTGGTCAAGGAAAGAGGACTTCAAAACTGTCTCTCAGTGATGGACCCAGCCTAAAAGTTCAGTACGGGCGGACCGAATGTTGATCGTTGACAATCAGCGATCGTAAGAACGATGTTGTTTATTAATATTTAATTAAATAATATTAAAAATTATTCAATATATGTATGTAAATACACTAAAATGTAAAAATCATATATATTTCAATACAACCTGAAATAATAAAAAATTACGTGATACAACCTACTCTTTGTTTTTATCAATTCTTAGATTCAACAACATACAAAGAATGCCAAACAAGCACTAATTTGTAGCCCATATTTTTATTGCAACTTAGGTCCTCAATTTTTACTCATTGTAATTCTTATGTCTTTTAACTTTTTTGTTCTTATCATTAACATTTCATTAATTATAACACCTCATCTCCAATAACAGATTATTCGGATGAATACTTATTTTCATATCATAATTTAAAAAATAAATAATATAAGGGTGTGACAAAATGTTTTTCTCTCAATATGTAAATAAAATATTTTAAAATAAATCATCTTCAAGAATTCTTTAACCCTATAACCAAACATACTCTAAAACCTCCACCAGTGTACATTATCTACATCACCATATATACGTAGTGTGACTCTCTCTCTCTCTCCCTCTAACTTATTCTCCTCGCAACCTCTACAATATTAAAGTAAAAATGAAATCTAAAAAGTAACCTCACTCCAAATAACTAACATCAAATTAGAAGGCATTCCTCAACCAAACCGTCCATATCATAATCCTACAATTATTGCTTACCAATCCCTAATTCCGTGGTCATTTAATTACCTATCAAATTGCCTTCAACAAATTTGGAAATCACACACACCCTCTGAGGGAGGAGTGGCCAAATGAGGATGAAGCAGTCGAAGAAACAACACAACCACCACCACCAAAAGAAGTTTACATATGGGTAATCTCACTTTGGCTGATGAAAGATGCGATGTAGTTCTCCTCAAATTCCTTAGCGGCAGGGTATCTATAATTTTTTCCCTAAAATTAAAGCCATTGCATAACTTCTCTTTGCCCCCAACAAATTGAAGGTAAATGTAATGGACATTATTTCATTTATATTGGGCCTAATTTTTCTAAAAATGTCCAACTCTCTCAGCCCAAAAAATAATAAAAAAATAATAAAAAATAAAATACAAAATCTTTTAACGTAAGCCCATTCTTCTTTCTCTTCCTTTCTTCTTCTCTCTGCAACAGTAATAGTGACCCCCGAAGGCATTGAAGACTCCGACGGATCCAATACGGGCGGTCGCGCTCCCTTATCGGGTGTTGGGTCCATCCTTGCTGCCTCTTCCTTTTTCAAAGAAGGAGGCCCACCTTTGATAATAAGATAACATGATGTAGTCTCGAGGTACGAGGAATTATGTGCTCAACTTCAGTAATAAGAAAATCATGTGCTATGGCTCGTCTTCACTTATATGAGGTCTCACTAGCTAGTCTCGAACATGAGAGGTTTGCATCTAATAATAGAGATAATCACAAGCTAGGGGCTGTCTTAAATAATAAAAAGACCATGAGCTAGAGCTCACATTCAATGATGCAAGGTTTTACAAGTTGCCCAGACTGTGAGGTCTTAGAGCTTGCATCAAATTATAGATATTTGGCATTTGGCCCAGCAATTAGTGTGCATATTGTGGCCACTTGCTTTCACTAGCATTTGTAAACCTCAATACTTCAATTTTTAATCTCAAGTAGGGGAATTTACAACAATTTGCAGATGACTCTATGGTGTTCGGCTCATAAATTAATTCAGCATTCTCTTTCACAAGTAGAGCTTTAATGCACCAGCAATAGTATCTCCAACTTCGAACAAGGCATTTTATCTAACAGGTTGTGTACGACCATTTTCGATATCAATTTTGTAGCAATTTTGCAAACTGTTTCTTCACCCAACAAAACTGAAACAACTTTTACCAGCCTACTAAAATTTATTTGACCAATGTAATGGTAGTAATATAGAACATTGGATTGCAGTAAAGTATATCTTTTAGTATGTTTGTAGATCAAGGAATTATATTAGGGCTCGACAAAACTCCTGAACCGAACCGAACCGAACTGAGTGGTTCTTCATACGTGAAATACCCGAACGGGTATCCAAATTGAGAATCGATGGGTTTAGGTTGGTTCTCAATTCTTGACCAGAACCGAATCTAAATAATTTTTTTAATTTTTTATATTGAATTAATTAAGTTATTTTATTTTTTTAAACAAATTAGCAAATTAATTAAATAAACCAGCCAGTCCAACCAAATTAATTTTTTGTTAGCCCAACATTTAGGTCTTATCCTTCCACTTCCCATTTCCATTCCAATTTCATTTGATAAGCAGCGCCCACTTCCGTATAAAACCTACATCCTCGTTCCCAAATCGAATTTGAAGCTCCTTCATTTCACCGACGGCGGTAGCTACTGATTAAATTAAATAGTTGGTAAGTATTACCAATACTTAAAAATATTTAATTTTTACAACTTATAATTTATATTTCATTTTCTTTATGCGGACTACTTGAAGCAAAAGAATTATTGATATGGATTACCGATATTTTAATATTAGTATCTACTTTCG
>CAIGRH010264197.1:0-17430 GCA_903798295.1 Fraxinus nigra
AAATTCAAGGAATGAACACATACCATAGTTGGGTCGCTCATCACCAGGGTTTTTAAAATACGGAAGAAATATGGTGCTCTTCGAATGTTTGCGCACTAGAATATAGTATCAGACCATCGGTAAAAACTCTAAAAAATGCCAAAAATCAAAATACAAAACGGAAAAAAAAACCCAACAATAAACCCTCAATGCATTTTCTCCATTCCGTACCCTCGAGATGAGATGCGAACATATGAGAGGGGGAAAGAGGAACGGTTGTAGAAGTTGAAGAAAAAGTCGGATTTTTTTTAAGAAGATAACCATAAGAGATTGTTCGCGCGGGAAGGGAGATGAAGGGGTTGAATGGGGTGGAATGTTATTACCCTTGTTGATTTATAAGAAAACATCATTTTTTAATTAATTGACGGAGAAATTGACGAGAGGTGGATGGAAGGACGTTCGTCGCAAAGAAAGGTTGAAATGAGGGAAAAAATGCCAAGAAATGAAAGGTATGGACGTTTTCCACAATGAAGCCGATAGGTAGGGACGTTTTGTGTCAATTACCCCTTTTACAAATGGTGCTAAAAATGTCACTTTTGGGTATGAATGTCTAAATCACCCTTAGATATATCTTTTGGGAGCATTTAATACTAATTAATGCTTGAATTTAATGTTCATTAATGCTATGGTGTGATGTTTTGAATTGTATATTAGAAATAATTGGACACACACACACACACACACATTGAGTAATATGAATTGTTAAGGAAAAAAAATCACATGAATGTGTAAACCGATTTTCATACACAAAAAATAAACCTCAACTTTCTTCACTTCTCCATTCCAACAAGAAGATGAAGTTATTAGTATATTCATCTTCCATTTTTGAGAGGTTAGCATTTAATGTTTTTATATTATAACTTACTATTTTTGAATAATGATACCAATACTTAATGTTATAAAGAATAACTTCCAATCGCAACGTTGAATGCTTCATGTTAGTTTTGATAGTTAAACTATCGAATTCGACATTTTAGAAATGTCGGGATACACATTTCAACTACCGGTTTCACATATTTGCAATAGTTTGGATTTAAATATCCAAATGTATCACTTTCACGCTATTAAATATCGACTTATTGATTGTGTAGAATACTTGTCATTGTAATCTCAACTTTTCAAGAATGAGTAATAATACGAGTTTAGCCTACGCATCAGGAAATGCAATCGATGTGGAAGAGTTGGCAATAATCGAGCCACATGTTCGAACAAACAGCACGTAAATAGGAATGATGTTCAAATGTTGGAATTGTATTTTGCATCACACGATGATGACATTAAACATTTTATATATGTTATCAGTTTTGTGTGGTTATTATTTGCAGACATTAGTCATGTAGAAATAACAATACATGCAAAGTAGTTAACTAGAGAAAATATTTCATTAGCTGCCGACAGCTCAACTATGTCGACCCTGACAGATTGTCTCAATAATTCTCGACAGTTCATTGCAATGCAATGAATTAAACTAAAAACTCGAGTATAACTGATAATAAGATGTACTGTTTTATGTACATATGTTAACACGTGAGTCCCTGATAGAAACTAGAAAATATAAATATAACCGATAATTGTCGGCATTGCGGTCCCACTTCAATTGTCGTCAATATTTTGAGTGTTCGCCTCCACTATATTCGTTCGCATCGTCCGAGTTTATGAACCTATGTACTCGAAAATAATATATTGAGAAGAAGAAATTGTATCTGTTTGAACTCGACAATGTCACAAAGTTGGAGGAGTGTTTAAGTAGAAATGAAAGCAAGTCATGTCGTACTATTTATGTGCAAAGTATTAGAGGGAAGCAACTTTGATCATTTAGCACACAATAGTCAATACATAACTTGAGTCATTTTGTCTATTTATCAAGAGAGATGAGAATTCATTCCATTGGTAGACACTACTTTTAGAACCATAATAGTAAACATACATAGAATTCCCCATGTCCATAACATTAATATGTTATACAAATACAGATCATATCATAATCACACTATTATCCTTCAATCACTACTTAAAAGCATCAAACATGAGCTCAATCAGCATCATTCACAGTAACACTATATTTGAGCAAAATAACATAAATTAAGGCTTAATAGCACAAAATGTTCCTACGTTTGACACTTCTTGAGGAAAACATCCATACTTTTCATTTTTTTTCGCATTTTCGTCCTTATTTCAATGTTTCATTGCAAAAAAAAACATCATTTTCACCATTTTTAACGTAAAATAACCAATATACCCTTCTATTTAAATAAAACAACAAATAAAGAGATGAAAAATAAAGAACAAATTACAATTTTACTCCTAAACTTTTTAAAAAAGTGCAAATGAGTCCAAATACATTATTAAAATATTAAAAATAATCAAAAATAAAAATAAAAATCGTTCCTCTCTCCTCCCCCTCCCTTAGACTCCACCACCACAACAAGAACTAACGATGGTGCAAGGAGAACATTTAAAAACCTCCGGAGAGCTTGGTTGCACTCGATTATTAGCCACTCAATATGTCTCTTCAACTCTTCATTCTCCACGCAGATCATTTTCCTCTCAGTCACCTTTATCTCCAATTCCTTCTCAAATTTCTTTTGCACCTCCAGCATATGCCCGTCCAACTCAATAATCATATGGAACTTAGTCAAGTCCTTTTCCAATAAAGCCTTCTCATGCTCCAATATCTCATTCTGGCTCGGTCCCTTCTTCAAAATGTCCAATTTTGCCTCCAATTCATTCACATTTCTTTCAACAGCATTCACATTCTCTCATAGTCGAAGATCGATAATAGCAAAAGATTGGTCCATATGGTTTCTTGAATCAATTAAAATGGAGGTTGTCAAATGAAGAACTGTGAAAACCCTTGTAACAAAGCTTAGCTCAGTTTCTGAAAAAATCCGCACAGAAGCTTTGTGTGAGTTGAGTTTGTTTTCAAAGAATGACCCCGAAAGCCGCCCATTAATTGCATAGGCTAACGCGATTCCTTTGATTTCGAAATCCCTTTATTCAACGGTTATGATTCTTCAAGAGAGTGCTACTGCCACGATATTGAACATGACCATATCCTCCAGGAGGACTTGATATCGTCTCATGGTGTTCCTGATGCCCTTTCACATGCCATGTGAAACCCTGCATCCCCTTTTGTTGCCGAGTGCGCCGTCGGCACCATTTTTAGCCTGTTGAATATGGAATCGTTTCACCTTATTATTGGGCACAAGCGAGATATTGGATTCCGTAGCACGGCGACGACCGACACCTCTCATAGTCGAAGGTCGATTGGGGTTTGTCCGTTTCTCTCTCCTTTTGTTTTTGTTTTTAATATTTTAATAATTTATTTGCATTCATTTGTACCTTTTAAAAAAATTTAGGAGTAAGATTGCAATTTCTTCTTTATTTTTCTTCTCTTTTTGTTGTTTTATATGGTAATTTTATGTTAAAATGGTGAAAATAATGTTTTCCGCAATGAAATGTTGAAATAATGACGAAAATATGAAAAAAATGAAACGTAGGAACATTTTTCGAAAGAAGTGTTCAATGTAGGGACGATTTGTGCTATTAAGCTCATAAATTAAACATACACGACAATGGACCTAAACAATTTTTCAAATAAATATGAAAATAAAACATGAACGTAAAAACATTCAAAATACCATAATTTACAAGTTCAAAACAATAAAACATTTTTTCCCAATTAAAAAAAAAACGTATCACTTCGTGTTATTTCCTCTCTAAATTGGATACGGAGTCCGATTTCACTTTGACGCTGACGATATTCGAACGTGCGTCAAACACCGTTTCTTCATCACCATCGCTTTTTCATTTTCAATTGCATCAGTGGCAGTTGAGGGAACCCTGATACAATCCTTTCACTAGGTAACAACATCGTACGTCCTTTGTATACATTCATCTTCGGATAAAACGAACTCGAAATTCATTTGCAAAATTATTAACATGAACAAATTCCAATGGTCAGAAGATGATATAACATGTATTTAATTCGTACGACACGTAGTGAAGCATCTGAAACAAGTTTATCATTGTATTATAACTATCGAGAAACCAAGTGAAACTATCTATCGAAAATGACAAATTTTCTCGAGAGATGGCTTCCATCCGAACTTCAAATATGAGCTCCATAGACTAACATGAATCGGATGTTTAAATAAACAATAGCTTTTGAAAAGAACCTAATTAATTTAGAAAATGAGAAATAACTAAACACTACATAATCCTCAAAAACCAACTTATATGACTAATTTATGAAATTAAAAATCAACAAAATATCCTACTAACAATAGAAGCATAAACAAAAATTGATAAAAACAAAAACTCAAATAATCAATAAAAGCATACATGCCAGAGACTTCATTTTCATCCATCTCCTTTTCAATATGCGCAATTTAAAAAACAGAAACAAACAAAAAGATCCAGAGAAGAAGACACGGTCAAATTCAAAATATGGCAATGATTCTGTATCACAATCTCAGTTGCTACTAATCAGAAATCGATAAACGAAGATTGAAAATGTGAGACAAAAATAGAAATTTCAATAGTCATTTCGCTTGTTGCAGATGCTATGTCGGCCGAACGAGAAAGGAGAGTCGAGCAGAGAAACGACTAACGGATGTCAGAGCTTTCAAGATTTGAGTTTTGATTTTCTTACTGGAGCTTTGAAAATTTGAGTTTTTTTTTTCAAATGAGGGAATGGGGAAGAAGAGTAGGGTTAGAAGAAGGGGGTTTTTTTTTGCTGTTAAGGTGGGGTAGGTTTGGTGTGATATTTTTCTATTTTTTGTACCATTTTTTCATCTAATATTTTGCAAAGATTATTAAAATGTGACATTTTTAAAAAAAATACCAATTCAAAAAGTGACGTGAGATGCAATTTCCTCATTTTGCTTAACTATCTAGTAGATTGATTATAAATATATTTTCAAACTAAACAGAGAAAAAACGGTTCAATTTTTTGTTCATTAGGATCAACAAACTCACAATACTGATTTTCATGTTCATCCAAAACATTTGAAATCATGTTATATATATAGAAATACTATTTTTAAGCATATTTTTATATAAAATATGAATTCAAAAGTTTTAAATGAATGGCCAAACAGCCACACGAAGAACCTAGTCACAAAACCAAAGGCAAAACTTACAATGTAAGACCATTCATGAAAAGAACAATGGTAGACTCCCTCAAAGAACATTCAATGCAGTTTATGATGCTGGAAGCACTCAAGCCTTCAAAATTGCAGCTGCCTAATAGCTTCCAGTTTGGTTTAGCTCGACCACCTTTGTATGCATACTCCGAACGTCTTGAGTAAAACCTTCTCTGAACATTTGACTCATAAATCCCATTCTGATCCTTTGCACCGTACTTTAACAGAAACTTGACAAGCTAATATAACATAATGTTGATTCAATAATCAATACATAATCATCGCCGGTACTAAGCCCAAGTGAGGGAGGTAGCGGTAGGTTGATAACTAGCATAAAACTGTGTCAAATCTTATGATATGAAACCCTATAATACACACCTGTTTATCGACCCATGTAACATATTCAAACAACAGGTAAAATCAAGAAAATAAACAAAGTTCAGGGAACCAAGGTTTGACTCCTACTAGGAGCACTCTATCTTCTCCAAAAGAGCTGAACGTCGACAAACATACAGACATTTGGAACTTATTGCATCATTCAACAGACTGTCGCTGTAGATGCCGAAAGTGGGCAAATAAATGATATATCCGATCAATTCGTTTGCATTGCATCAGCATGGTACTTCTCTAAATCAGCATCCAGGTCTTCAGCAGATACCTTCTCACCACGGCCTCTTCCTCGTCCACGACCTCTTCCAAATCCACGACCCCGTCCACTACCACGTGAGTTTCCAAACCCACCAACCCTTCTTTGTCCACTGTTCCACAGCCATATTTAAATCAAAATATGATAAAACAACCCACTGATCATGTCATTCCTCAGGAAAACAAAAATTGCAATGAAGTTTGAGAAGAAAAGGTATAACTAAAATCAAATAGATGGAGCAAAATTCGGTGCTGTGAATCAAATATATGTGGCAAACTACAGTTTCAGAGTTGCACTCCCAACCAAATCAGAGAATTTTCTTTATTTTTTTTCTTAGTTAAATTTTTTATCTAAATCATCACTTTAGTTAATATTTTGCTCTAAAAAAATAAAATAGATACTTATTCCATCTTCTCAAGTAGGGGTGGGCAAATTAACTGGCCTATCTGACTAACAGGACCGACCCGAGCCGACCGGGGTCAGTCTAGTCTGTTTTCACCAGTTAGTTTGGGTCGGGTTCTAGTAATTGTCAACCGACTCGGATCAGAACAGGGTTTAGCAATTAGAACTAATCCTACCCATTCCCTATGGAATTTTTCATTTTTTTAAAAATCATTTAAATCTAAAATGAAAATGGGCTTAAAAATCATTTACATGACTGAGAAATCTGCATTCTCCCTTACTGTGTGTGTGTATATGTTTTACAGATGATACGCTGACCCAAAAAAATTACTTTAAAACAGGCTCAAGCCAAAACCTGCAGGCAAAAAAATCCATGATTTTGGGCCCAAACCCAAACTGACTTAACTAACCCCAACCCAAACCGAATCTAGGACATCATCATAGTGTGTGAAGAAGATACAAAACAGTCTCTTAAGGAATAGTGGAGAACAGAAAGTGTATGATGTAAGACGCTACTGGCAGGAAATTTGTGAAGGTAAATTTGGTGGACAAGTGAGGAAAATAGTGGATAACAAGAGCTTTAATCAGGTAAGAGGTATAAAAAATAGAAGGGTCAAGAGAACAACAAATCTGTTTTAGGTTCTGATGAACCATATCTATGGACAATGTCAATTTATTCAACTGGTAAGTTGCTAGAAAGTGTAGGATAACGCTAGAAGGTAATAAATAACTGTTCAAACAGATTTTTTGGGACTGCAGTTGCAATTATCCCCTTTGTTCTTAAACAGATCTTGATCATAATAAATAGAATCTCGATCATAATAGACAGCCTGCAATCCGAACTGAGGACGGGTTTTGGGGTTAGCTTACCCTCGCGAACATCTTTAAAATTATAAAAAATTTATTCATTCCAACAAACTCTTTACTTTGTGCTTTTTATTTTACCTTTTTCCATCATTCATTCTTTTTCCCTCATATTTCAATTCAATATATATATTTTAGATGTCAATAGCTTAAATATTCAATATATTATGAATAATTTGAGTACTGGAGCATCGAAACTTATAATTTTATTAAATACAATCATGATAAAATACTAACTGATAGTGAGTTTGGCTCTCCAAATTAAAAAGTCATACAACTCTATTTTAAAAAATCAGAATAAAGAGTCTCTTGAAGTCTAATGTCAAGTTTTGCCTTTTAAAATAAAGAACATCTCACATTTAAAGAGTTTATTGGAGATGCTCTAGAAAGTGATATTGATCATGTACTATACTAAGTGTCACCCAATTTCTAATATATCTAGGTATCTTGTAATCTATTATTTCATCCATCGCTTGACCATATTAATCCCATAAACCCAGCCAAAGTTTCATCTTAGGAAACCATAATCAACTTTAAAATTTATATTATTCTCTCTATTAGAGCCTGCTTGGGAGTTTTGGGATACTAGTTATGGGATCTCTTAAAGTACTGATTTTGAACGTTTATGAATGATACAATTTTTGTGGCTTTTAGTAGCAGTTTTTAAAATAATCTAACCCATGCTCGAGAGTTTATTATCCAACGATTCTATAAGTTGTATTAAAAGTAAAATTACATATATGCCCATATATAAAAAAGGTAGGTGCGTGTAAACAATATAGAGTGAATGTGTATGTCACTCCTTAAAATTCAATATAGCTTTACATAGTTTATCCAAACATTTTGTATTGTATATGAATTAACATGTGGACTAATTAATGTTGATTTTAATAAACTCTTACATGCCAATCATTTTCTATTGGAAATAATTGTTTTATAGCGTAAAATTGGAAGAAATTTTGAAAAATGCCAAAAACTACCAAATTAGTAGGTTGAAAAATACAACCTAAATTACACTACAATGGCCCCAAAAGCTAACAAGCACCGATTTTCCCAATTTCTCATAAATAGTGTCACCTAGTGGGAAAAACTAGCAAGCCACCCCTAGAGTTTAAGCCTATTGGAAGAAGAAGCGTTTTCCTCAATTTCCTACATCTTTTTTCTAAAATAACCACTACCCTAGCTTATGGCTTGTTTGGAAAGTGTGTATAAACAGTTTAAATTATAAATAAATATAAATAAGTTATGGACATGTGGATATTACTTGTGAGTCCCACAAAATGTAATGATAAAAAGTAATTTGACTCTGTATAAAAAATTTATAAACATTAGCCAAACATAGGATTGTAACACAGAACTGGCTGTTAAAATATAAGTCAGATACTCTGCATGTAAAACCAGTGGAAACAGTACATGTTAAAACATACAAGTAATCACAATACCCACCTTCTAGGAACTACATTTGCATCACCAAAAGCACCAGCAGGCGGAAGAACAGCAGCAACAGTAGCAGTAGCAGTAGCAAGGTTAGTTCCTACAAGCTCTATTTTCATCGGTTTCCCATCAAGTTGAACATTATTATATCTCTTGACAGCATCAAATGCGTCTTGTCTTCTTGAGAAGACCACTTCGGCTGTACCCTAAAGAAAAGAGTATTCTCTGAATCTCAGATAGACGGAAACTTTGCCAGAATACCACATAAGGCCAAATTTGAAAACTACCTTTGATCTCCCACTCCTATCGTAGTGTACCATATACCTTTTCATATCACCAACTTCTGAGAAGAGTTCCTGCAGATTTAAAAAATGTATACTTCGAGTTAGGAATAGTCAATTAACCATTCTTAAAGTACATGATAATGACAGGAAGAATGAGCCAGGAATAAACAAATTAACGAAGCAACAAAATATGCTAGATTCTTAATCAACTGGATCATTTCCTAACTCTTCCTGCAGAAGATTAAATCTAATGTGAATCATTTCCTACTACAACCAGAACATTTCGACCTATATTGGCTAACTAGATAGGATAATGCAAACTAACCAGAAGTATAAAACTCAAAATTAGATCAGGAAGTCAATGCCATTAAAAAAAGCGCTTAATCTGGAAATGCTCGACAATTTCAGAGAGAAAAAAACAGCGTAAAAGAACACTACGCCCCTGTTTGGGCTCCATTTTTTTTCCAAAAACCCATTTTCCAAAACTCATTTCAACCACACATTCTTCCATCAAATAATTTTACACGTGAACCTATTTTTTAACCACACATTCTCAAAAAAAAAAAAAAAAATCACTATTCCAAAGTACATTTTTCCCCAAAAATGGGGGTTAAACAAAGGGCTATGACATTTGAGCAATACAAGTGGATGGCTGAAGAAGCTGACTATAAAACAGCAGAAATCGTGAGTAGAATCATCATCATGCTAAGACACCACTGCTGTAAGAAAAATGCAGTCATGACATGTCCAGTGTAAACAATCTATTTTCAAGAAAAAAGTTGTGTCTCTGTTTGGTGGGGATTAAAGAAAGAAAACAAAATGAAATATAAACTCTTGCTAAGCACCCCAAATCTGCTTTCCTGACGGGCTCAGAATGGTGAGGAGAAGAGAGGGAGAAAAGGATAGAAAAGACAAAATAGTGTTTTGGTCATGAAAACAACAACACCCACTTGTTTTCATGTGTTCAATACATCCTCAAGTTAAAAACACTTGCTAGACAGTGGAATATAACGTAATGAAGATGCTGTGGATTCCTATGATGCCATAGTTTGTGCCAAAATGCATCTCAAGAGCTTTAATTTTTTTATTATGTATAAAAAAGGTTGGTATGGAGTGAAAGAATGCATTTAGCTGACAGCAACTATTATCCCTCTGTATGCACATAAGATCTGTAGTTGGATAGAATATAATCAAGACATTTTGTAATTACTGTTCAAAAGCATGCTGTCCAGAATTGTCAGCCTTGTTTCTCCATGCATTCTGCAACTAAACATCTATCAAATATGTCCTTTCTTGACTCCAATAACCTCCTAAACAGACACCACAAGTTAGGATTACTGGTTTTGTGTCAGATGGCATGAGAACCCAGTTATCCTACAAGCTTCACTTTCGAAAGTTACATAGACTTCCTATAAGAATGATTTCAATCATAATAATTTCATTTTAAGTTGCTCTTGGAAAAGAATATAAGACTTAAGTAATCTATAACGAACGTGACATAAATAAAGTGAAGAATATAGATCATGTTTCCAAACTAACTGTCACCTGCACAAAACCTCTAAAAGAAAACAAGTTTTAGAGTCTCTGTACACCATGAATAAAATTCCAGGCTTCAGATTGAGACACGAAGAAAACAAGTTTAGATTTGTTATAATGCAAGATGCTCCTAACTGTAGGGGAAGAAATTTGCCAAATCATGCAGCGAATGAGCGAATCCTGCGGAAAGTAAAAATGAGTAGAATTGAGAGAAATGCACACTAATGTGGTTTGGGAAACTCGTCGATGACCACCGGACAATGATAATCAATCAACTCAATAAGCTCAAAATACAAGACTTGTCTCATTCTCAACCTCTCCCTATAAAAAGCTAGAAAACTTGATGCTCAACAAACGATCGCATGTGTCATTTTCTTTCTTTTCTGTCTTTCTCTCGCGCACTTAAAAACTGCTGTGTGTACTTTACTTGACCCTCAAATTTCAATTTGTGACTTTCATGTATTTACATAATTCCTCCAACCAGCTTCCCTGCTATCTGCCATATGGTTTTTGAGAAATTTCATATTCAGAAATTTATAGTAGTCCCTCAATCTTTGGGATTATATTTCTTTACCCTTACCCTTTTTCTTTTAGTTAATTTGAGACAATAACCCATCACTTATCTTATTGAAGATTATTACACTGTCATAACTTCATATGTATATCACACCAGTTCTATTCCTAGTGCCTGAAATTACAGAATAAATGGAATCCCTAAAAGACAAAATGTTTCTGAAAGTGTTAATCAGACCACATAAGCAATCAACATCCTTTACTTTCTTGATATATTGAGCTCCACACCTTTATCCATCCATTATTCATCTTGTTCCTAGTCAAGATTTCACCATGTTCCGGATAAGCCATTATCAAATTTAAATGTTCAATGTTTCCAGTGCCAACACTAAGGTAAAAGACTGAGAGCATCTTCTCCCGCTTGTCCAGCATAATTTGGTATCAGGAGACGAAAGACATGTGAAGCAAATTGTTGAAAATCAAGTGCTAAAAGAAAAAGAAAATTGTGGTCAATGATGGTAACATCATGGAGTTTGAAGAAGAATGAAATACTTCTAGACTTATAAGGATGATAAAACAATCTCAAAAGGAAAAAGGACAGTAACATTTACTATATAGAATATTACAGTTAGGAAATTTGGGGTTGGTTGAGGTAATGGATGAGTTAAGTATGGAACATAAAAGGATCAACAGAACAACAATAAGTTTCTATTTCAGGTGCTACCAAACAACCCTGAGAACGCTAATCAATGGATCTGTGGGCTTTTGGTAGTTAAGGTTTGGGCTCCCCAAAGAGCTTGACTCGATAATTCAACTCATAAAGGGAAGGATATTGTTTGAGAAAGATGGACGGATATAACTACAAAATTAGAGAATAAAAAATAGAGGAAGCAGAAGTAAGCTAGTTCTTGAATCTAAGAGTTGGATAACTTAAAATTGAATATCACAATCTCGGAAAAGCTTCAAAAGCTCCATAGCTACTCAATCATCCAATCTTGAATAGTGTAGTGAATTAGAAGCATTAAAAGGCTTTATATGGACTATAAGTCTTAAACCTAGTAGAGTTCCAAGTTCTAATTTGGAAACTACCAAGCTAATACTAATTAGAGACACTATGAAATTTCTATAAGAACCAGACTCCGGTCAGCTGATTAACAAAGATATCACCTTTTGCAATATAATCAGAGAAGAAATCACCTTAATATCCTCAATAGAAACGCTATAATCCAAATTCGAAATGTATAACTTCGTTCCAGTCTCAATATTCGACCCTCGACCAGCCGCAGCAGCAAACATGTCATGGCCCCAAGTAGACTCCGGTGCCTAAACCACACAACCATAATTCAGCAGAAAAAAATATAAATAAATAAAACACTTAGCAACAAAACAAACAAAACTACAAAATTGTATGTAAGAGATGACGGATCTAACCTTGGCGACGGCATAGGGAGCAGCGCGATCGGCAGAGCGGTTGGGGAAACGGCGATTAGGGCCCGGACCGGATCCCGAGCTTGATCCGCGGCCTCTGCCACGGGACCCGGATTTCTTATTACTCTTGATTAGATCATCCAGAGTCATATCAAGGGGAGCGCCGGACATTTTGCGACGGCGATTGAAATCCGAGATCGGAAGAAGAAGAATTGAGGGTTTGTAGGAACAAGATAAAGGGGGCTCGGGTAAAGGTACAGGTACCAGAGCAAGAGCCAGAGGAGTCTCTACTCGTTATTACTAATAAATATCTGACACGGTTTTTGCTTTATGGGAAATTGCACCATTGGTGTTTGATTAATTGTTTCGGTAATAACTTGCTCTTTAACTCTCAAAAATGAATAAACCGGTTCTCTACTTTTTAGTATAATTGTACAATTAGGTTTTCATAATGGAAATTGTCCGAATTTTCGTTAAGTCATCATTTAGCACCCGTGACAAGTGAAAACATACGCGGTTTCAAAATCTGGTGAAAAATAAGATTTAATTGCACGAGTAATGATCTTGTGACGATTTAATAAAATAAATGTACAATAATAGTAAATAGATGGCTTCACGCGCTTGTTAGTGTCTCATTTTTGTTAAGAATATTTTGAAATGGTAAATTAATGAAGACGTAGTTAAAAAATAAAGAAATTTTTTGAATTTCCGTATAATATTATTTTATTAAAAAATGTGTAATTGAAAAGAAAAGAGAAAAAAAATTTCTTTTGGAAATAATAAATTTGAAACAAATGGTTGGTAATAATTTATTTGAAGTGATTCAATTTGACTCCGATAAACAAATGGTATGTATCTTATCAACCATAGTTTTATTTTTGTTATTCGAGCACTATTTTGTAAGATTTGACTTGGTGGTTGTGATTTATTTGGCAAAAGGAAATTTTCTTTTAGATACCCTTAAAAGAATTATTCATCATCGAGTGAAAATCACATATTTGCAAGTGTTGAGTTCCAATTTACTCTATTTTGTAAGTGCGAGACTAACTTGCAATTTAGTGAAAAAGAATTAAGGATTAACAATGAAATCTTCATTTCAACTTTGAAGAACATGTTCCTCGTTGACCAAATGGTAGTTCAATTGGGCCATATCCAGTTATGTTTTCAAGTGCGAATTTCATTGGTAGTAAGTATTTTCACTCTAATTTAGTCAAGTAATTATATTTTAATTTCTAATAGGTAAAGTGGCATCTATGGGGTACGTGTCCATAATTTATATTGCTGATAAGGTTAAGATTGTCTATCTCGAGCCGTTTTGGTTTGACTTCAATTTGGGAGGCTGGGTAATAAGATAGAAAAGGTACAAGCACTAATTTCCGGACACCTTGACCATAATCCAAGAACGGTGGGTCATGTCTATGAGATTTGGGAAGGGTCCAAATTAAATGAGTGGATGACTTGAAGAGATCCCCTCCCCCTAAGCTTATGACAAGTTCAAACTTCATTTCCTAATGGATCTTCTGTCTAGACGAGCTGAGGTACAGACCTCAGGAGTTGAGACGTTCTATATCGAAAATGAGCAACTGATCCCATAAAAGCAACGAATGCCAATGTTGGCTTTGCGGTGGAATTAATTGGAATTAGATCCTAAGAAGTAAGGTAAATTTCCTTTCTTCGCTCTGCATATGCCTCCTCTATTTATGGCACTGGTGATGAACTCACTATAGTTATTCAACATCGAACTCTAAAGTTTTCTACTACATAGGCAAGTAAATGAAACCCCAAGTATTGATCTGTCAAAGCTCAATCCCCAGCCGAAGTATAGACCTGCATTAGATTTCAATCGAATGAATACATTATAATATAATTTCAATCCGGTAATTCCATTATATTTTAATTTCAATTAAGATGACTTTTTTCAATTTCACTAACGATTATCGATGACAAGATAGTTAATAAATAATAATTGTCACACATAGTTAAGGTGAAATAAATGCAACTTCATTGAAAGAAAATGGCAAGCATCATTTATTGACTGTTATGGTAATGATCTTTGTCAACGGATTAAATTATAGTGAAAGTACACTTACCACAAATAAAATTTACCCTTTGTTTTTACAAAGTATCCTTTTAGCCCACTCCAACTCGGGAACACAAAAGTTGTAAAATATTGTGTGAAAAGCTCTCCATGACGTAATAATAAAACAAATTTACCACGCAAAATGTGTGGATGTTTGAGAAAGTTTAAATAATTTATACTGGTCAAATATAATTTTTTATTTATATATTTCATAGAAGTGGAACTATTATCCACGCGTTACTTATAATTTAGAATTTATAATTATTTAAAAGTACTTCCATACATGCTCATATGGATAAATATGTAATTATGAATAATTTATGATTCGATTTTCATCCTCTACAATCTTTTTATTCTTGTCATTTTTTTCAGAGCAATGTTATTTATCGAAAGTGTTGACGATCATTAAGCATTCAGACCGAATGACTAACTGAATTTACGATATACTTCTATAAATTATGAGTATCATAGGGTTTGAGATGCAAATACAAAGAAATATGGTAGAAGTAATACAACAATCAATCAAAAGGTTCGGCTTCAGTTTAGAATAGAGTCTCATAATTCCATTTCTCTACATTATAGAACCTAGAAGATGCTGATCAGATGCATTTCCTTTTCTAATCTAAATTGATCTCATGCCAAATTATATCAATCGAGGAATGGTGATGATCATCCCCAGTAATAAGGATAAAGCTTAACTTTTACTCCTTTAAGTTCTCTCCAAATTCGTGTTTAACATATAAAATATGGAGAACACATCAATCAAGGAGTGGTGATGATGATTACCCCTCCACTAATAAGGAGGAAGCCGTTGATCTCATCCAATGGTCACAATAGATTCAAACTAGCACAATCTGGATGAATCACTTAGCTACCACTAAATAGTTGACACTTAGGCAACTGAAGTTAAAGATACTTAGATAATACAAATGACACAAATAGCACTAGTCCAGTAATGTTTTGAGAAACATAATTCTCACATTCTTCACCTTGGTTTTCAATAACACACTCTTTCGGTTGCAAACGTGAACATGGAAGACTGTTGATCATCATTGCCCAATACCTGCAAGAAAATTACCCTGTGTCAATATGTAACAAAGACAAACACACAAACACAACTTTTTTGTCCCCACGTCTGAGGGATTTTTATCATTATGTATCTTAACAAGTTCAACTTCACATTGAGATAATTCTTCTATAATAAAATGATACTTCACCTCAATATGTTTTGACCTTTCATGATAGACAGGATTCTTGCTAAGTAATAATGCACTTTGAAGCATTTCCTTTTCTAATCTAAATTAATCTCATGCCAAATTACATCAATCAAGGAATGGTGATGATCATCCCCAGTAATAAGGATAAAGCTTAACTTTTACTCCTTTAAGTTCTCTCCAAATTCGTGTTTAACATATTAAATATGGGGAACACATCAATCGAGGAGTGGTGATGATGATTACCCCTCCACTAATAAGGAGGAAGCCGTTGATCTCATCCAATGGTCACAATAGATTCAAACTAGCACAATATGGGTGAATCACTTAGCTACCACTAAATAGTTGACACTTAGGCAACTGAAGTTAAAGATACTTAGATAATACAAATGACACAAATAGCACTAATCCAGTAATGTTTTGAGAAACATAATTCCCACATTCTTCACCTTGGTTCTCAATAACACACTCTTTCGGTTGCAAACGTGAACATGGAAGACTGTTGATCATCATTGTCCAATACCTGCAAGAAAATTACCCTGTGTCAATATGTAACAAAGACAAACACAACTTTTTTGTCCCCACGTCTGAGGGATTTTTATCATTATGTATCTTAACAAGTTCAACTTCACATTGAGATAATTCTTCTCTAATAAAATGATACTTCACCTCAATATGTTTTGACCTTTCATGACAGACAGGATTCTTGCTAAGTAATAATGCACTTTGACTATGAGTAAACATAGTAGGTGTATCATGCATGAAGTTCAATTCTTTTAAAATCTCTTTTAACCAAATGCATTCCTTAACAACTTCTGTTATGACAATATATTCTGTCTCGGTACTTGACAAAGTAACTAAAGGCTGTAATTGTGATTTTCAAGTTATGCAGTTATCAGAACAAGTAAAAAAGTATGCTATAGTTGATTTTCTGCTATCACCAGCAAAATCAGCATCCACATAACCTTTAAGGGTTAAGTTTTTAGATATTTTTGTTAGCTCAAGAATAATTAACCAAGAGGGGGTGAATTGGTTTTTGAAACTTTTTCGACACTTAGTCTCAAAATTATTCAATATACAAGATATAAATGCAAAGTGTAATATAACAAGTCAATATGAAAATACGATAACTTAATTCAAGTATGGATATAACACAATATAAATGACAATGTAAAGTAAAGTGCAATAATGTAAAGATAACAAACCAATTTAATGAGGTTCAATACACAATGTATTCTACGTCCCTGTTACCAAACTCTCCGTCACGAGCAAGGTCAATGCACTATAATGGTAATTTACAACAAGAAGTACCAATCTTTAAGTGACTTACAACAAAGAGCACTTATCCTTAGGTGACTTACAATAAGGAACACTTATCCTTACAATCGAGTTTTCACAAGGCTCTCNCAAGTCAATATGAAAATACGATAACTTAATTCAAGTATGGATATAACACAATATAAATGACAATGTAAAGTAAAGTGCAATAATGTAAAGATAACAAACCAATTTAATGAGGTTCAATACACAATGTATTCTACGTCCCTGTTACCAAACTCTCCGTCACGAGCAAGGTCAATGCACTATAATGGTAATTTACAACAAGAAGTACCAATCTTTAAGTGACTTACAACAAAGAGCACTTATCCTTAGGTGACTTACAATAAGGAACACTTATCCTTACAATCGAGTTTTCACAAGGCTCTCGAAACTGTCAAAATATAAGTGATAATTTTACAATTGAAGAAACTCTCTTAACCAATGTATAATCAAGTTAAATATTAGAGAGTTAGGATAACACTTCAATATATAGCAAATAGTAAAGCTCAAGTGTTTTTTGTTG
>CAIGRH010264218.1:0-13427 GCA_903798295.1 Fraxinus nigra
AATTGAGCCCAAAAAATAAAATAAAAAAATAAAAAAATTATCAAAAATTGGGAAGGGAGTCCGGGTCTCCCTCAAGACCGGGACCCGGACCCCCCTCGTCCCTGTTCATAGTCTCTTAATAGGTGTTTGACTCCTTATCAACTAGTTCTTGATAACTAGTGTAGGCTATGGTATAATCTGATAACTTTTGGGGTTCCCTATGTGGTCTTCTATCTCTATCTCTAGTTAATTCCTAATCAACTAGGGGGTCTTGATTGATAGGATTATCTTCTACAATATCCTTATCGCCTTCTACTACTATGTTCTGCTAATTTTATTGTGTATCACTTTCCACCTTACTCAAGGTAGTGGGAAGTGGAAAATTACTCTCTCCACCTCAGCTGGGGACTCTTCCCTAATAGTTTTTTGTTGTTCTTCACTCTTCATGCAAGGTATCTCATACTCATTAAAGATAAGAACATGACTAATGATTTATTCTCACATCCTTCTATCCCATAACTTATACCCTTTAACTCCCTTAAGGTATACTAAGAAGATACATTTCTTAGCTCCAGGTTCTAGTTTTCCCTCATTTTGATTAGAGAAAGTAGCACAACCAAAGGTCCCAAATATAGAATAATCTGACCAATTTATTTACTTGTCCTTATTCAATATGTAGGCACAGAAAAAGTCTTCCAACTGTGAAGCTTGAAGGGATAATAAGACTTTAGGAATTTGTCATTGGATACTCCTGGCTCGCATGAGCTAAAACTGTGAATGGACATTTACTATATCATTTCTCATACGATGTATCACCATTTAAGCAGCGGATGGAATCATATTAGTCAGATTACATGTAGTCATAATAGCATCACCCCAAAAATATTTAGACATACTAGAACTCAACATCATACACCTAACTTATCAAGGAAAGTACGATACATTCTTTCAACAACTTTATTCTACTGGGGATATTATTTCTAGTTATGCCATATTCATTACACAAACCATCGAAGTCAACATTACAAAATTCAAGATCATTATCAGTTCTCAAATAAACCTATATACATCTGGAGAAGTCATCAATTATGGACTATTAATATTTGTTACCACCAAAAGCGGGATGCTCTAGGGACCCCCACAAATCAGTGGGAATGTATTCTAACATTCTAGATGTCTTGTGCGTGCCAGATGCAAATGACATCCTATGATGTTTATCAAGAAGACAACCATCAAAAAATGGCATGTCAAGCACCTGATCCTTACCAAATACACCCTTGTCGTTAAGGAACTTAAGTCCCTTAACACTAACGTAAGCTAACCTAATGTGCCATTTCTGTGTGTGATCAATGTAAGTGATAGTGGAATTTAAAACATCCATCACTTTAGCATGTGTGATATATGCCATTTTTGCTAATAGCTTAAAAAGCTATAAGTGATCTCTTATACATTTTTATAACTCCATCTAGTGTAGCAATGAAACCTGTACGCTCTAACTCTCCCACGAAAATTAGATTCCAACCCATATGTGTAATGCACCTAACTTCTTTTAATGTAGCACAAATCTACTATTAAATCTAATAATTACACTACCCATACCAGTAATCTTATATGTGACTCCACCCCATGCTAAACCACAATTTATTTGATGTAACATGAAAAGTAGCACTAAAGTTAAGAATCCATCATACATATGGAATTTTATAGATAGGTTAATTTCGACTCTTTTAGAATTTAAGAGCATGTAAATGTCACCAAATTTATCTCTAAGGATCACTACATTCGCCTCATTCAATTTATTATCCCTCTTTTCACTTAACTTGTTTTTTTCTTGTAACACTCACTTATGAATGTCCTAATTTACCACAATCATAATATTTTCTACGTTTTGCCTTCCTTTGTGATTTTGATCTACCTCTATCCTTCATCTTGCCACCATCGTTTTGCATCTCTCCACTCCTAAAATGAGATCTACCCCTCATTTAATGAATCTCTCCTATTTTTCTCTCATTTCTTTCAGCTTTCATTTCCCTTTCCCTCACTCTTCTAAGAATCAATGACTATAATGGGTGTAAGGGTCTCTCTCCCATATTTGATTGCATTCTTGACTTCCTTATACATATAAGGAAAACATTTAAAATGATTATTGCTTTATTCATAAAAAAACCTTATTACCGCAATTTGTAATATCTTACACAAGTTTATTGAAAACATCAAGATTGTTGTATTATTCTTGCTGATCGTCTATCACAATAGCAGAAAAAGATTTGTAAATAGCTTTTGACACTTTTTGTTTTTACTAAAATTCTTCACGCCTTTTGTTACTAGATAGAAAAATCACATTTACTGTTTAAGACACCTAAGTCAAAATGATGCATAAATATCTTAATTAATAGGACAATAGGATACGTAGCACGTAAACAACCTTCAAAGCGTTATCCACATTGAAATATGCCCTAAAGGTCAAAGATATACACTGGTCTAAATTTCTAGGGTTTCGTGTGATTCAAAGAAATTATTGAACTGGTAAGGTCTAGATAACAATTCTAACCAATAATCAACTTAGCAACAATATGGAATTACTCAATAGTCAAAATAGCCAAATACAACAATATCACAAATATTTGGTAAATAACTCAAATTTCTAGCAAAAGGTAATTGTTACTCTACACGGTAACCCCAATCCTAACGGACATCTTATTGCAAAAAATTTTAAAAAGGGACTAGCTATATTACTAGAGCGAACCAATATGTGGTCTATACAAATGAAGGATGCAAAATAATTTAAGGATTCTAGTCCTTATTGCAAAATCAGCACGCGCGCACACACACACACACTTCAATTTCACCATGAACACAGGTTCCAAGCATGCATTCAACTCACAGCAAAATCAATAGTACCAATTTCGAAACACGCAGAGGTAGTCACACCTCAATTTCAGTCACATGAGTCAATCAAGGCTTTGATACTAATTTGTAGAGAATGGTGGTACCGTCAATTGCAATAAACAATGCTAAGTTAGTTTTAAACAATTGAATATTGAAATCAAGGTGCTATAAATATGAATAACCATAATTCTCTATCAATTCCAATCGATTGGCATCAATAGTGGATAAATCCACATAGCAACCCTACACAGATCGGACCAAGAGGGCCACTCACAAACTACAGAAGAAATGCCAAGAATCACATGAAACCAATATCCAAAAGGAACTACGCAAAGAGGCAACTAGTAGGGAAAAACGCACAACAACAGGGACAAATTCCAGTGTCCAAATGCCAGTCAATGTGCCAACTGAGAGAAGAGAAAATGGTCGCATAAAGGAGCCCAAGCAGCCACGGATCAAAGAGTAAAGGGATCGCTACCATCGATTTTCTCTCAAGCAATGGAGGAGCTGTCTAACAAAGCTATTCGTATCCTTACTTTATATTTTGCGAATTATAGACATTTAATTTTGAATGACTATTAATATGTTTTTGATCTTACACGAAACTTGGTTTCCGTTGCATTTCTATTTCGTGTTGGTTATTCGGTGCTTTTTACCGTTCTATGGTGGCTATTAAAGTTGAATAATTTTATTAAATGTTTGGGTGATATGGTTAACAATTTCTATGTTATAAGTCCTCCGATTGGCTCTATACATAAAAAAATATTGCTAGTAAAAAAAAGGAAGAGGTTATCTAGTACTAATAAAATTCTATTATGGTATCTTAGATTGGGTCATAATAATCTAAATAGAATTTAAAGATTAGTAAAGGGTGGACCTCTAATTAGGTTGAGGTGGAACCCAAATCAACTTGTGAGTCTTGTATTGAGGGTAAGATGCCTTAGAGGCCCTCTAAGGCCAAAGGAGTTTTGAAATTAGTACATTCCGATGCTTTTGGACCCATTAATACTTAGGTTAGAGGATGATATGAGTACTTCATCACTTTTTGAAGCTTTGGAGAAATCTAAGGAGTTTTGAAAGAAAGTTGAAAATAAATTGGGTAAAAATATCAAAGGCCTTCAATCTGATAGAGGTGGAAAATATCTATCCCCAAGATTTTATGGTCTACTTATTAGATAGTAGGATATTGTCCTAATTGTGTGCGCTAAGGACTCATCGACCAAATGATGTCTCGAAAAGAAGAAACCAAACTATTTTAGATATGATGAGATCATTAATGAGTTTGGAAGCAGTTATACACTACGACCATGTACATCTTGAATCTTGTACCATCTAAGTTTACAAAGACACCTCTTTAATTGTGGAATGGGTACAAGCCTAATTTACACCACATTTAGTATGGGAATGAAACGTGCTTATGGGAAAAATAGATAAAATGGAATCGAGATTAGAGGTTTGTCTATTTGTGGATGTCTAAAAGAAACGAGAGGTTACTACTTCTTTAATCCTCTAGATAACAAGTATTTGTAAGTACAAATATTCTTAGAAGAAAAGTATATAGAAGAACAAATGTCTATTAGTAAGATTCTATTAGAATAGGTGTTACAATATAGTTCAAACAACTTAGTTCTAGATTTTTGAATAGAATAAAAAATTGAAGGCTTGGAACCTTCTATTGAACCAATGGTTACTAATGGGTATATGGGTAAATGAGTAAGTGGTGCCCATAGAATCCCATGGACCAGCAAAATTGGAGGTAATAGAAAAATGAGGTACCCACCGTTCCACTTCTATATGCCCCTATGATAGGGATAATGAGGAGGTGTGTAAGCACTTGGGCCATGTGAACCAAGCCACTATATCATACGTAATGTCTGTTTTGGGAGAGCCAAAATTCATCTTACCCTTCACGGCTTTATGTTGCGTCCTCCAAGATTCAAATCCAACCAATTGGATAAGTTACCCAATTAGTACCAAGATTAAACTTAAGTCTC
The DNA here is from genome assembly GCA_903798295.1 of Fraxinus nigra. NCBI lineage: Eukaryota > Viridiplantae > Streptophyta > Magnoliopsida > Lamiales > Oleaceae > Fraxinus > Fraxinus nigra. The sequence goes on from CAIGRH010264218.1 coordinate 4,863, forward strand.
TCATAAGGCAGAGGTTTTGAGTTCGAATCCCAAAAAGTACAAAAAGAGTTGGGAGGGGTAAGATGAGCTTAGGCTCTCCCAAAGTGGATAGTACGCAGAAGTCTTAGGTTTGAATCTTGAGGAATGCAACAGAAAAGCCGTGAGGATTAACATGTTAGGCATTTTCAAAAAGTACAACACGTAAGAGAATTTACATGGAAATGAGGCCAAGATCTTTACCTCTCATGACTTTCTGTCTAGTTTTTCACTATTCGAACATAGGACCGCTGTTTTAAAAGAAACTTAAATTGAATCCTGGTACCTACTAGATAATATTTGAATCCAAGACATTTACCTTATGAGAGACTTGAATTGAATCTTGGCACCAATTGAGCAATTTTCCCAGGATTCAACTCAACTCTCTCATAAAGCAGAAGTATTGGATTCGAATCCAAAAGGACGAGACAAAAAATCATGAGGGGTAAAATGGACATAGGCCATCTCAAAGTGGATTGTACATAAGTTAACAATTTAGGCACAAAGGCTCAGGTCGTTACAAGTTTGGTCTTGATTAAAACAATAATGCTAGTTGTACAAACACGGTTGACAACCTTGGTTGACAATCATGTGTTGTCAAAATTCGAATCATTGATATAAAAAACAATTTTTACAATGGATGAATGCGATGGTTTCAAGTATGTAGTTGTCAACCAATATTGTCAACAAGGATTGTACATATAATGTGATTCTAATTAAAATTAAAGACATGATCACGCAGTAAAAAGATAGGAAGGACCTTTAATCGAATAGCATAATTAGGTACCTTGCTTATGGCTCATACTGGGATGGCCGTGAGACTACTTTTCAGATGTAAGCTCTATGTAGAGCAATCAGGTGATATCTATTGAGTAAGAGGAATATCTACTTTATTTAAGGAAGCGATGGAGGATCTATATTTTGAATCATTGCATTCCATTGTAAACTCAAAGATAGAGTCCATGTATTCAAATAAGGTTCGGGATATCATAGACCTACTTAATGGGGTCAAACCTATAGTTACAAGTGAGCCCATGGAAGAAAAAGATGAATAGATGGACAGATAACCTTCAAAGTAAGGCTAATGGTTAAGGGTTTTTACCCAAAGAGAAGGTACATATTACGAGGAAACTTCTCTCATGCCGCCATGTTTAAATGCATTTGAATCCTTTTATCCATTGTCATTCATTTTGATTATAAGGTATGATAAATAAACGTAAAGATGACATTTTTTAGTGGAAATTTTGAAAAGACCATCTACATGATGGAACTTGAAGAGTTTGTGAAAGAATATGAAAGAAAAGTTTGCATTTTGCAAAGGTCCATTTATGGACTTAAGCAAGCATTCAAATCTTAGAATGTCAGATTTGATCAGACCATTAAAACCTATTATTTTGATGAAAATCTAGATGAGCATCGTGTATACAAACATATACAAGGAAATAAAGTAATTCTTCTTATTCATTATGTAGCTAACATTCTACTAATTGGAAATGATGTAAAGAGTTGTCATCTGTAAAGAAATGGTTAGCACAACAATTTGATGTGAAAGACTTGGGAGAAGCTAGTTGTGCTTTAGGCATTGTATCTTACTAGATAGGAAAAATAAGTTAATATCATTATCGTGAACTTCGTATATTGATAAGATATTGTCTAGATATGAAATACAAAATTCCAAAAAGTGACAACTTCACTTTAAATAGAATTAATCTATGGAGCATTCTCCCAAAATACGGAGATAGATAACATGAAAAAGATTCCTTACAATCGCTGTAGAAAGCCTCATGTTTATTATGATTTGCACTAAACCAAATATTTATTATAGTGTGATTATTATTAATCTTTATCAGTCTAATTTGAGATGTACTGATTTCGATTTTCAATCCGATCGTGGCTCTAAAAAGTTCACGTCGAGTTCCTTATTTATACTAGGAAGTCGAGTCATGATATGGTGAAGCATCAAAGAACCTTGTAGTGTTGACTCCACCATAGAGGTAAATATTTAGTTGCTTGTGAAGCTGGTAAAGAGGTTGTGGGATTCTATATTGTAATTTGTTCACAACTAATTTGCCTTATTAAAATGGGACTCAAAGGGCTATACATGTTGGAAGGAAAAAACGATATTTTTGCCGATTCCAATATATAGACGGTTAAATGGGTGTTGAATGATAATTGGAGAATATTATTATCCAATCATTATTTGCTTCCATAACTATCACTCGATTGGCGAGTGCAATTTTGACTCTTTGATAATATGAACCGGGATTAGAAAAGGTATCTCTATGCTTTTATACTAGTTCCCAAATCTTACTACATGGTCTATATCTATAACTCACATCTCGACAAGTTATGATATCACAAGGTCAATGAATAATTGGCCAAAGAACTCAAACATTAATATCTATAAATAAAATCAACATGTGAAATTTAAAGAACTTGAATCTTGAAAATAGAATTAAACGGTCTCAATAAATTATATTGTTTGCTCTAATAAAAACGTTTAGCTACTTATAATATATGAATAAAATAAAGATAATAATTGAGTATATCATCGGGTTTTCAATTAAGATGCAGAGAAGTTGATGAATCCTCCACCAAGGTAATCTTCTTCTTCTTCAAATCAATGCTTCAAACATTGTCTTAATACTTAATACTTGATTTCTTGTTTTTTCTTCAATGTATTATTTCTCTCTCTATTTCTTGTATTTCCCCTTCAAAAGTGCCTCTCTAGATTTATTTACACTTTTTTCCAAGTGCTAGATGAGTTTTAGTTGAGTTGGGCTTTTAAAACGGATCAGAACACAAAAACAAAAAAACACTAACTGAACGCGACGTAGTGCCTAGGGCCAAAAGGCAATGCCAAGGCGCCGTGATGTGTTTTCTGGTTAGTGCCTGGATAGAAGCAAGCGTCAGCTTTTTGTTTCTTCCACTGGTTGTGGGCGTCTGGGCAACTTGTTATTCTGTTTTCTTCTTTGCCTTTTAAAGTGGCAATTAGGTGTTGGGTTGTGGCTCCTTGGCGTCCCGTTTGTGTATTAAAATTCCAGTTTTGCTCTTTTTCACTACATCACCTAATCCTATAAAACAACATCAACACACGATCAAAATGTTCTAAAACTCATAAGATCTAACAAATTATCAACTTAAAATGGTATGAAATGCATGAGTTAAACACACTCATCAAATACACCCAAACTTAATAATTTGCTAGTCCTAGAGCAAACACAAGAGAAAGAAAAGAACTGAAGAAAACACACAAACTAAACAAAACATATCGACTCAATTAAAACAAGTTTTGTTAGATAACTTACCTTTTTGGCTCAGGATTGAAAATAATATATCAGATTTATGAACTATTTCAAAATCATAACGTAAAAGCTAAACTTTCTTCTATCCAATGCAAAACGTGTGCGCACGCGCACGTGTGTGTGTGTGTGTGTGAAGAAGCAAATGCAATGATGTACATTCGCAAGTTGGTTCAATTCCCAACCTCAATATTCAAATATATCATTTCTTCACTCGTGAGATTCATACCTCCCAAACTTGTTTTCTTTTATTCTCTTCCCCAGGTATATTCTAAGGTTGATTTCCAATTACTAAATCGTTACCCCGCTCCAATTTGATTAAGTCTATTCAGTAACATTAACAATCTATGCTTGTGATGATTCTCCCAAAATTCCTAGTGCTTCGACAATTAAGCTTATTAGTCAATTCAAACCTACTAGTTATCTAAACCCCCCAACAATTCGATCTTACTTGTACAATTGCATAATTTTGCATATTTTGAAGTATTTTTTCAGTTCAAGATTAACCTCACCTTTTTTCTATTATTGACCCATATAACGAGGTTTTAGTCAGTAACTTTTCGGGTTTTAAATATCAAAGGGTACCGGGTTTTAAGATATCTCAACAGACTTACTGACTCAAGTAAAAAAGGTGCATACGCCCTTTTTCTATTTTCTTCAAGGAAAAAATAAGTGAAGCTTAGATTCCTAGCATACGATTATTACCTAATTTATACTTATAGTTAAAGATACTCTACACAAATATTTTTCAACATGAATGGAATCACCCACCACAAGCCTAAATCATCTCTTTCATCGACTCTTAACATCCCAAGATTATACTATAAAAGGTTCGATGATGAAATGAATAATAGGTTACGGGATTAAGGATCCAAGCGGGATTGGCCCGATACTTGAACTTAACTAAATCCAGTATTTAGTTTATCTAATTAATTAAAATTGATCCATTAATTAATCTAATCAATTAATTTGGTCTATTAATAAGTAACTAATTAATTGTACAAGTGTCCAACACTTGTCAATTAATTAATTAGTAATATGATTCCTCTAATTCTCCTTTTATGTATGACCCATTAGATTCTCAATCATAATACTTATGTGAATTATTATTTTAATCTAATCAGAATCGATAAATTAAAATACCCCTTTTTAATTTATCGACAATTTATATATGTCGTCTCCAATTGACATCTAGCCCCCATTATCCCCCATTAAATTACAATTCATTTTTTTCTTTCTTCTTATCAACTACACATTTTTAAATAAAATAATATTATACGTAAATCCAAAAATGTTTCTTTCTTTTTTAAACATGTATTCTTCAAAAACTTACAATTTCTCTCATTATAATGTGGAATAATGGAGGCAAAATGAGGGCCTAGCAATGTATCAGAGTATGGTTGTCAATGAACATGAACCGAGCCGTCAGCCACGAGCCCAAACTTTATGCTCAGGCTTAGCTCGAGTAAAAATACTTCAAACTTTTTTTGGTTCTAGTCGAGCAAGAGCTCGACCAAAAAATTTAGGCTCAACTTGAGCTTCGGCTCAGGCCCTAGTGAGTCAAGTCAGCTCGATTTTATTTTTTTTAAATTCGTAACAAATCTAAAAAATTTTAAAGAATTTAAAGTTTTTACAATTTATAGGTATTATAAATAAGAACTAAATATTAACATATAAAAAATTACAGCTAAAATTAAAAGAAAAAATATAAAAAAAAGTGGCATGCAAGTTTTTTTTAGGCTCACGGGCAGACCTGTCGAGCCACACGAGCTTGCCCGGCTCGAGTCGATGCCCCAAATGGGGCTCGGCCCCACCGAGCCGCGACCCGTTTCAGGCTTTTTCCGGGCCGAGTCCGAGCAACGAGCTATTTTGTCATCTCTATATTAGAGCAATACAAGTGACGAAAGATGTCATATGGTATGATAAAACAAACTTTTTCGTTTATGGTGAAACCATAATTCATTTATCAATATGATCTGATAAATTACGAGATATGGATGTGTATTAATCTCGATTATCGATCATATTATTCATCCCACTATCAAGTCAATGTAAGTCGAAAACTCTTTGACTTATGAGTACACATTGGCCAAGAATTTTGTTGTTAACTCATCTGAATGAAATATAGATCATAATCTCTTAGTGTTTAAGAGTGATCCATATTATTGTTGGCAAGCCCGAACGATACTATATTAACGAATCTTCGCAGAACAACATATAATATCACCAAAATATGACTGTCCCCATATAAGAAGATACTATGATGATTTCAAGTCAAATGACCAATCCACTACCGAACATTGGAAATTAACTACTGACACTCGACGCTCATATAGTTATCCATGTGGAATCTCTCCATTGGCTCTTTAATGTTTTGTTTTTCTAACAAAATATTCACATGTTCATTCAAATGTTAAACGATATTCATATCTCATTATTACTTACCACCACGAATAATTTAAAATTCAGTTATATGTAATTTATATCTCACAATCACAATTTCTTGTGATTAACAAATTAGTAAGATTTAAATCTACAAAATCTATTATTTAAATTAATAGAATATTAATTCAATTAAATAGTAGGTCTACCATAAATAAAATGTATTAATCATATTAAAGTGTTTACAACCTAAATCGATTAGACTTTGAATATAATACTTATAGAATTTGACTTTTAAAATAGACCAACACACAAAACAAGCCCTAATTGAACGTGGTGCAGCGTCGGGGGCCCAAAGGTAGTACCTGGGTGCCGTGATGTGTTTTCTGGCTAGGGCCTGGGCCCGAACTTCTTGTTTCTATGCCAATTGTGGGTGCCAACTTGTTACTTTGTTTTTTTCTTTTACCAATTGTGGAATCTCTCCATCGGGTCTCTAATGTTTTTTTTTTCTAACAAAACATTCAAATGTTCATTCAAATGTTAAACGATATTCATATCTCGTTATTACTTACCACCACAGATAATTTAAAATTCAGTCATATGTAATTTATATCTCACAATCACAAAATCTTGTGATTAACAATTTAGTAAGATTTAAATCTACAAAATCTATTACATAAATTAATAGAATATTAATTCAATTAAACAGTAGGTCTACCATAAATAAAATGCATTAATCATATTAAAGTGTTTACAACCTAAGTCGATTAGACTTTGGGTATAATACTTACAGAATTTGACATGTAAGGGCCAACACACAAAACAAACCCTAATTGAACGTGGTGCAGCGTCGGTGCCCAAAGGCAGCGCCTAGGTGGCGTGATGTGTTTTATGGCGGCGCATGGGCCCCAGCTTCTTGTTTCTTCTACCAATTGTGGGCGCCAACTTATTGCTTTGGTTTTTTCTTTTGCCAATTGTGGAATCTCTTCATCGGGTCTCTAATGTTTTGTTTTTCTAACAAAACATTCACATGTTCATTTAAATGTTAAACGATATGCATATCTTGTTATTACTTACCACCATCCACCACATATAATTTAAAATTCAGTTATATGTAATTNCCCTAATTGAACGTGGTGCAGCGTCGGTGCCCAAAGGCAGCGCCTAGGTGGCGTGATGTGTTTTATGGCGGCGCATGGGCCCCAGCTTCTTGTTTCTTCTACCAATTGTGGGCGCCAACTTATTGCTTTGGTTTTTTCTTTTGCCAATTGTGGAATCTCTTCATCGGGTCTCTAATGTTTTGTTTTTCTAACAAAACATTCACATGTTCATTTAAATGTTAAACGATATGCATATCTTGTTATTACTTACCACCATCCACCACATATAATTTAAAATTCAGTTATATGTAATTTATTTCTCACAATTACAATTTCTTGTGATTAACAAATTAGTAAGATTTAAATCTACAATATCTATTATTTAAATTAATAGAATATTAATTCAATTAAATAGTAGGTCTACCATAAATAAAGTGCATTAATCATATTAAAGTATTTACAACCTAAATCGATTAGACTTTGGGTATAATACTTACCGAATTTGACTCTTAAAAAGGATCATCATACAAAACAAACCTTAATTGAACGTGGTGCAGCGTCGGGCGCCCAAAGGCAGCGCCTAGGTGCCATAATGTGTTTTCTGGCTAGCACCTGGGCACCAATGTCTTGTTTCTTCTACCAATTGTGGGCGCTAACTCGGGTTGTGGTGCCTGAGCACTCCCTTTGTATATTAAAATTTCATTTTTACCCCTTTTCACCACATCATCTAACCCTATAAAACAATATTAATACAAACATCAAAATGTTCTAAAACTCATAGGATATAACAAATTAGCAAGTTAAAACGGTATAAAATGCATGAGTTAAAACACAGTCATCAATTTTACAATAAAATAAAAAATAAAAAAAATTCCTTGCATTTAGAGAGAGAACGTTGTAAGCATTTAGCGAGTTTTAGGATAGTAGAGGGACAAATACTACATAGAGAATGATTTAGTTGTTTTCTTCTGGTGCAAGATAGAATAAGAATCATGCTACATGTACAATATTGGTTGACAATATCCTATTTGACATTATCATATCCATCTATTTTTAAAAAAAATGTTTTCTACATCACATCTATGATTTTGACAATCAACAAATGTTGTACACTTAGCTTTATTCATAGAATAATGATTGTTTTCTCCTATTAATAATAACGAAATTATGGAAGAAGGTGACTTGCAATTAAAGTCAAAATTTGAAAACAAAGATTTACCAAAACACATCTCAATTTCGCTTCACTCATGGTGAAACTAAAGGTTTTATTGTCGTAAAAGATTTTTGTGACGACATCTCTCTTAGCTCCAGTTTGACCTCATTAAATTAAAATTCATTTTTCTCTATTTTCTTAGAAATCATATATTCTCCAATAAAATAATACTACACGTAAACTTTAAAAAATTTCCTTCTTTTTTTAGTCATACATTCTCAAAAAAATTACTATTTCCCTTAGAATCCGTTTGATTGCAAATGTGGAAAATTGGTGGAAAGAAAATATTTTACATGAAATTGATTTGCTTATAAATTTTTTTACTAGGAATTATAATTAATTGTGTTTGATTGGTATAATTTTTCAAGAAAATTTGGTGTCCGTTTGGCTTCGTTTTTTATGGAAATTGTCCATTAAAGTGATAATATTCTCTACCATTTAGTCTAGAATTTACTCCAATTGCCAAAAAAAAAAAAAAAAAAAAAAAACCAAATAAAATAAATTTTAATTTTTTTTTTATTTGGGTAAAAAATTTAATGTTTTTTTTTTTTTT
>CAIGRH010264238.1:0-11141 GCA_903798295.1 Fraxinus nigra
ATAAATATTTTAATTAATTAAATTCATACCTGATTTTTAAATTTTCAAACTATTTACCTTACTTTTGAATTGAGGTAAAAAATACACAGTAAATATGAATTTTTCCCAATGTACAATTTAGAGAGCATTAACACTTAATTTTATTACTCTCAATATTTATTTATTAGTTTTTCTCATATTTTGTTTTCACCATCTCCGCTCCAAATTATTATATTATCTTCATTCTCTATTTTATTAGAGTATCTTCAAGAGACTCTTCATTCAAAAAGAGCATCTTATGTATAGTAGAGAGTATCTTTAAATTTAGGGAATAATTTTTCTTATAAACTCCGATAATACTCTATATTTTGACTCTTAATTTATTTTTTCCAATAAACATTTTATTAATTTCTCCTCATTTCTTATTTAACATATTTTTTTTATGTTAATAGCCAATCAATTCAAATATAATTTGAATAATTTAAATTGTTGAGTATTGAAATTTGTAATTTATTAAATGTAATCATTGTCAATTAAGAATAAAAAGTGTGTTTGACTCTCTAAATTTGGAGATCCAAACTCATTCTTTATTTTTTAAAGTTAATATAGAGAGTTCTTGAAACTTATTTTTAAGTATGAACTCTCTAAAATATATTGTATTTTATATTTAAAGAATATCTTGAAAATACTCTAAAATTTTAATTTGAAGAGTTTTATGGAGTATAATTTTCCGTCGACTCTTAAAACAAAGAGCATTTTACTTTAAAAAAATAGCTTGAAAATGTTCTTAAAGCGTAGAAGAACTTGAGAAAACTTATCAATCCATCTCTTGAGAATAAATATTCTTCTAAAGGTGCGCTCTTCCCGGTCCAACTCTTACGAGAGGTTGTTTGATAAAGTCTTTCATAAAAGTTTTACCAGGTTATAATACAATTTTTAGCAAATTTTGATTAAAGTTGATGGAGCTTCTACTTTTGTTAAAAATAATTTTTAAGTAATTTTTTATAAAAGTTGATAATATATCATTGAATAGTTGATAAAACTTGTGGATTACATGTAATATATGATTGAAAATGTTGACTTTGATTATATTTTTATCAATTTTCTTTTTTAGTTAAACTAGACAGAGTAAAATGTGTATTGAAAAAATGATAAAAAAATTGTGAGTTTCACTTAAAATTAAGGGGAAATTGCAGCCACGATACCAAATATTTCAACTTTTTACAGACTTTGTTCAAACATTTGTTTTGTGCCATCCTATGGTACCAAACATTTAAACAATTCGCACCTGAAGTCCAAACGGACAGTTTCCGTCCATTGTTGACCACGAAAATCATTAGTTGACCTCAGAAATTAAAAAAAATTATAATTTACACCAAATATGCAAAGGCAGTTTCGGAATTACACACAATTTCCATCAAATAAATTAAAAAATGAACTAAAAATCTCAAAAATAATTTAAAAAATAAAACAATTGTTCATCTCCTACCCCCACGCACCCCACGAAAAATCAACCATAATCTAACCACTGTCGGCCACCACCATCGTCACCTCCCCGTATCCCCCCATTTTTCTCAAGCAATTTCTCAATATACACAGTCGTAGTGCGGAGAATCCAACCGTCTCTTTCATTTGAAGATATGTAAATCCTCAACGAACTATTCTCATAGAGCGTGTTGCAAATCAGATTTTTGCTTCTAAGAATGGGTATTTTTCTTCCCAATTTATTTGCTTCTTCTATGATTGAACAGGAAAAAGCTGAACTGTTTCGCACCCTTTTGCTCATCTTCGGGCTTGACTTCATGACCCACATTTTCTTCGTTTCCAGTTTTGCCGTCCGCTGCCACCCTCCATTTTCTCCTAACCCACACTAAAAGAAACCTCAACCCAGCTACAACAAAAACCCCAGAAATCACAGAAAGTGTAACTGGCCCGATTTTAATTTTCTTATTCTCCACAAACCCATACGACGAAACCCCCGGATTCTCGAGTTTTTGAGGGTTTGTGGAGAATCTTGGATTTTGAGCTTCTGGTATTGTGCATTGAGTGTTTAATGGAAACCGACAAAGTTTATCCCTATTGGAAGAAGCATTTAATTTACGGTGGTGGTGGTTGGAGGAGGCGACNACACTAAAAGAAACCTCAACCCAGCTACAACAAAAACCCCAGAAATCACAGAAAGTGTAACTGGCCCGATTTTAATTTTCTTATTCTCCACAAACCCATACGACGAAACCCCCGGATTCTCGAGTTTTTGAGGGTTTGTGGAGAATCTTGGATTTTGAGCTTCTGGTATTGTGCATTGAGTGTTTAATGGAAACCGACAAAGTTTATCCCTATTGGAAGAAGCATTTAATTTACGGTGGTGGTGGTTGGAGGAGGCGACAACGGTGGTGGTGGTGGTAGCACTGTTGATGCCGGGAAGGAGAACTGATTCCAATCTTCAGTTTTTTGTTTTTTGTTTTTTTAAATTTATTTAATGAGAAAATTGTCAAGTTACCATTTTACCCCACTTAATTTTGTCAAAATTGGTCAAAATCTATTATTCTTGGTCAGCTGGATGGAAACCATCAATTTGGACTTCGGGTGCGAATTGTTTAAAAGTTTGGTACCGTGTGTGGCACAAAACAAAAGTTTGGGCAAAGTCTGCAAAAAGTTGAAAAGTTTGGTACCGTGACTGCAATTTTTCTTAAAATTAATTGTTAACTTTGATAAACATTTTAACCATTTTAGATTTTCCCAAACTAGAACTAAATTGCCCAGATATTACTCTGCATGCCAATCCAATATGGATCAAGTTTCGAAAAAATTAGAGTAAATAAGTACAATTGAGTTGAAACAAAAGGATTTAAAATCTGAAGCTCGAAAAAATTAGAGTAAATAAGTACAATTGAGTTGAAACAAAAGGATTTAAAATCTGAAGCTCAGCAAGAATACAGTGGAATGTTTCCCCTTCGGAGATGACCGAGTTGGTGGAGCAGGTGAACGCGGAGATCGAAGGTCACGAGTTCAAATCCCCTACCAACACTTCCTCGATCGAACTCGTCGCACCGAATTTGTCTAGTGCGATTTATCTTTCATGTGTGGTTTGCGGGCTACTGCACATAGAACGATGTTTACCCAGCGCGCACTCACGGGTAGCGGCTACGAGTTCCTACGTTAAAAAAAAAGGGAATACAATGGAATGTTTAGTACACATATAGCCTGTTTGATCTTTAAAAAAAAATTAAATTTATTTTTAATCATACATTCTTTGTACAAAATAATTTTACACATAAAATAAATTTTTTTAATAATTTTTAATCACTCATTTTCCAAAAAATCACTATTAAAGGTGTGCTTGAGCCACATTATTTTGGAAGATTGTATTCTGGAATAGTAGATTAATGGAGAATGTGTGGTTGAAAAAAGATGAAAAGTTATTGATGTGATAGAAAATATTATTTTATTGAAGAACATGTGGTTGAAAATAAGTAGAGAAATGTAATGAATATTTTAATGTGTACCAAACTGGGGCTAAACAATACATTATTCCAAAAAATGGGTTCAAACAAACCAAAAGAAAAGAAAAATAGTCCTTGCCCTAACCCTACTCATCCCTTTGTATCTAAACAACATTTTTCTTCGTTCCTCTCTCGCTGTCATTGAACCCCCCAACTTTTTAAACCCGTCGACTAAATTTGGAGAATAAACTACACAGCCAAACGCCCCTTCTATGTAAGATAGAGCTAAAATAAATTTTATTGGCGGGAAGGTCAATTCAATCAACTCATTTTTCCATCAAGTTAATAATAATAATAATAATAATAATAATAATAATAATAATAATAATAAATTATAGTCATATTTAGGGAAAATAGCAATGAAGGTTACCAAAGTTTTACATATATTGCACCTTGGTCCCCATTCTTCAAAACAGAGATTTTAATAGCACTTAGGTCCTTGGTGGACAATTTTACCAATTTCACTAGTTAACAAGCCAAAAATTTATTAAAAATCAATTTACCTTTATCTTCAAATAAACAAAAAGATTGAATGAGTAAAAGAATGATTTTAAATTAAAAAAAATAAAATTCTTTACCAAGCTCACGTAAAAGTGATATTGGGTATAGTTATAGTCATTTGGACAGGAGGTAGTTTAGACTGGGTGGAGCGGAGAAGAAACTTCTATTTCCCATTCTTTACTTTTATTTAGATTTTATTTATTCGAGGAGAATGTTAATACCATATTTCCAATAAAATTATAGATTGTACTACAAAGACCATAGTGAAATTGTCAAATGAGGACCTAAGTACAACTAAAATGAAAGATGGAGGATGTAAATGCTAAGTTTCGAAGATGGAAGATAAGGGTATAACACACATCAAACTTTGAGAGCCTCTGTTAATTTTTATCAAGTTACTATTGTATACTTATGGTTTGTTTTATGTAAGATTTTTGAGTGAAAAATAATTTTTTTTGGAAATTGTACGGTAAAAAAGATAATAATAATAATAATAATAATAATAATTATATTGAGAGAATGAATAATTAAAAATGAGTTTAAGAAAAAATAATTTTTAAATAATTTGTACGAGTTTAATCACCTTATGTTCTATGTATATGCGGACTTCTTTGTTGCTAAAAATACACGAACATTGACTCTGAAAAAACTCACTTTCTCCCTCTATTTATGAAAATAATAATAATAATCATTTTGCTACCAATCCTTCAGATTGAATGGTGGGTGATGCAATATCTTGAATTAAGTCAAACCCGTCTATACGTTCGTTCAACGGTGGATTTCAATCATTGCTCTTTGCTTTTATCTGTCACATCACATTGGATGGGGTTTTGCTTATAACTAATGTTATTTAGTACTGCCGATCAGTTTAAATGACAGCACTAGTGTCATTAAATTATGAGTTCAATTAAATATAAAGAATGATAGCTTATTTAATAGAAATTATGATATGCTGACGTCTAGATTGGTGTTCAACACCAAAGTAGAATTTTTTTTTACTTTTACGTGCAGGATATTTTATTGTGTGAATGTGTTAGTTGAAAATGGATTTTGGATATGTTGGCCAGTGTGGTATATTAAATATTTTACCAATGATATGTTCGGTGAAAAAAAATGATTTAAGAGGAAAAAATGTATAATTATTTCTAATATTGTGTATCAAATATACAGTACACAATATAGAGGGTGTACAACATCGAATGACAACATTTTGAAACTTAAAATAGATGTTGCTACCAAGGAGGATGGACATGAGTTCCATGCAAGAACGAAAGGGGAGAAATTATTGCTACTGCTCCAAATCCGTTATTGAGAATATCGATCCACATGCTGGTGAGTGTTTGGCCTTTTTTGAGGGGCAAAAATAAAATTTGCCTGGGACCGATGCATTGCTGTAGTGGAATCCGACTACTGCTGTTACGCCTCACCTCTGAGGCTCAAAATAAGAGTGCTACGTAATAAGCCACGTAGGCAGAAAGTCAACGAGGAAGTCAAATGAAGACTCACGAGGTCAAAGTATGAAAGAAGTCAAACAAAACCAAAGTTCTCTCATCAAAAGACTGAAGTCCATGTTGATCAACTGCCTAAAAAACGAAGCACTACAACTTAGGATTAGGCTCTCAAACTCATCCGAAGCTCATGATTTTGACGATGTTTGCTGTGATAGATTTGAAGATCCCTTAGAAGTGATTGATATAATACTTTTAATAAAGTTTGTCAGTGTGTCAGCCTATTATATAGAACGGCCGATCCTTTATCAATGTATTAATTGTATGAATGGATTGTGATGTGAAGCCTCAATTATGGAGATAAAGCCACGTGGTTATGATCCAACGGTCATCACATCAACCAATGCAGTATAAATAAGTTCTCTTTGTAAGTAATCAGGGGGTGGATGGAATTAGGACAATCAAATATTCAAAATATACATTTGAGCACTCAAGAATTTTATTTAAACGCTTGGTTTAATATCTCTTGTGTTTTTGACATGTTTATCGAATGCCAACTCGAGAATACCATGCAATAACCTCTATACAAATTTTTATCTATCCTTCCACATATTCTCATTTGTTATAACATAAATTATTTAGGTTTTCCGTCCGGTGATCGTTGTTAGCACGATTGTTGTTCAAAAAATTTTGTCTCCCACCGCAAAGTAGCTCCCGCATTCTTTTTTTCCTTGCTACTACTATTATCCCGATAGGAACGCACTGGAATCGTACTTGACTTAGCGTGAGTGGGCTCGATATCTGTTGAATTCATTTTTCGAGATCAACATATTGACGCCGTTTGTGGAAAATCCTATATTTAACCACGAAAACACATTTGGAAGAAAGCTAACTTGAAATATTTTGGAAAAAAAAGTTCTAACCCTTGAAAAAGGAACGTTCTCGAAAAAAGGATCGTTAGAAACTTCCAACCCTTGAGAAAGAACCTTTGGAAAGTCCAAAAAGCCAATACTTATTTGATCTTCGAAGAAATGAGAATTCTGTTAAGGAAATTGTTTGTGAAAAATGAGCTCAAATGATGAAAGCTCACCTTGAAGGACAATGGAACACCCTGAAGAAGGAGAACCCTCACGAGCCACCCAGTTGTTTGCCCACGACCCCCGCCACATAGACGAGGAGGGTCCAAAGGCGGAGGCAGGGTCGTAGCTAGGCTCACTAGAGAAATGGCCACAATGGCTGCTAATATAAGAAATATAACCAGCAGAACATGGCCATGCATGAGATGTTAATAAACATGCATTCCATGACCATCAATGATATTACCATGAAAAATGAGAAGTCCAAAGGCAAATGGTTGGATACCATTACACCAGGATAGAGGCTCCCCAGGAGAGGGAGGTTGGGGTTGATACGTCAACCAATTACGCCTCGGAATGACCCTATGAGGCCCGTTTAACTTTCCTCCAAATTATGAACTAGAAGATTGACCTCAGAGGTCAGCAAGTGTCTTTGATAGAATAAGCCTGGGGTTACCTAGAAATAGGCCGGCTCATTCATCCCATACGCCTAGAAATAGGTGGGCTCCTTCTCTTCCTCATCCTGTGCCTAGAAATATACAACCAAAACCTCCTCGATATGAAGAACAAGAACCGACATACTACGAGGAACTTTGTATTCCCCCTTCTAGAAATAGACAGGAGAGAAGAGATCGGATAATGAATGAGGCAGGACCCTCCCAACCACCTCTCCAAATTCATCAGGAAAGGGATGAACATTCTGATGAACCACAAAGGTCCTGCGACCTCGATGATGACGATGACCCATCACCATTCTCACAAGCCATAAGTAATGCCTCAATACTAAACCACTTCACACTCCCTAAAATTCCTAAGTTTGATGGGAGGAGTGACCCCACGAAAAACCTCAACAGTTTCAAAACACACATGAACATGAAAGGGGCCACCCCAGCTATGAAGTATAGAGCCTTTCACTTGACTCTAAGTGGATGAGCTGAAATTTGGTATCATGGTTACCAGAGGATAGCATCCGCAACTAGCCTTACTTTAAAAAGACGTTCTTAAAGCGCTTTGCTACTAGGAAATAGGGTGAAAGGCCTATTCAACGCTTACAAGACATGCGACGACAACATAGTGATAAGCTAAAAAGTTTCTTGTCCCATTTCACCGACAATATGACCTATTGTGTGCAAGTCATGGATAGGGAAGCTTTGACCTCCTTAAAAGAAGGTTTAGACATGAACTCTCTTTTTTGGACAGACGTGTAGAACAAGGACCCAACTACCTAGATGCCCTATTAGAAATTATAAGGCGAGAAATCCTCAATAAAGAATTGAGAGATCATAGGAACATGACAAGCCAAGGAATTCCTCCTCCTCCTCAGATACAAAAAGGGAAAAGTCATACCTCATATTTGATGGATCACCAAACACCCCTCAACCATGGACAAGCACTAGCTGCAACAACACTTAATGTAGTACCCATTTTGGCTTATAAGGAGGTAAACCCTGATGGTGAAATGCACTAGCACTAGCCCTACCAAAGGTACCTACAAAAGGAAAGAGGTAAGGGGCGAGGCACTAAACCTAGGAATAGGGATAAAGCTCCCAGCTATTGTACCTACCATCAATCCTATGGCCACCGCACAGAGAACTGCTAGATGTTGCAAGATATTCACGCAACACTAATTAAGGAAGAGACATGTTCCCCCAAAGAGATGCTCTTCCCAGGCAAACCTAACCGCATGGGAATGATGAGCCAAGGTGCCCCAATAGAAACGACCCTCCAAGAGAAAGTGATAATGATACAGAAAGGCCCAGTGAAGGTCAAAAGCAAAGACGAAATCCCCTAACAAACAATGACCATGAACCTATCAAGGAAATTGACACAATTATTGGAGACCCACATGTTGGGAGAGAGTCTAGGAACTCACGGAGAAATTATGATAGAGAAGCAAATGACCCTCCTATGATGAGTTTCGTAGTTAACCAATCCTCCACCGAAAGAGCAACTCCACTAATTACATTTACTTAAGAAGACGCAATAGGTGTGCATCATCCACACTGTGATGCCCTAGTGGTAAGGGCTGTCGTGGCCCAAAACTGCCTAAAAAGAATGTTAGTGGATAATGGAAGCTTAGACAACATCATCTTTGTAACCACTTTCAACAAGATGAAAGTTGACCACGAGCTGACCCCAATGAGTTTTCCATTGTAAGGCTTTACGGGAGATAACATCATTCCAAGGGATAGAATTACTCTAGCAATAGAGATGGGGACTGCACCCTCGACTGCTCGACACTTCATGTAACTCTTGGTGGTTGATAATCGCTCTACTTATCTTGGAGTACTTGAAAGGTCAGCCTTAAATGAACTATGAGCTATCACCTCCATTCATCACTTATGCATGAAATTCCCAACTGATAATGGCATTGCCACTATTCGAGGTGATTAGCGAAGTGCAATGGAATGTTAATCGAACTCTTTAAGGAAAGCTAAATCAAGAACTTTCAACATCATTGTCATAGACCTTGACATGAACGACACCTCTAAACAAATGAGTATCCCTGAACAAGGAGAAGTCGTTGAGATGACCAATGTCCCTGAAGAAAAGGACGCTTTTGGTATCACATGAACCTCTATGGAAGAGGTCGTGTGTAAAAAAGGACTCCTAGAAGAGGAGAATATGTTGAAGAAGCAGCTAACTTAGAGGAGCTAGACCCTAGCGTCATTGACTACGAGCTTCAAACATCACCTATGGAAGAATTGGAGCTTCCCAATAGACCCATATGATTCCTCAAAACACTTGCAGATGGGAAGAAATTTGCCCATAGAAGCAAATAAGGAGTTGAGAAGCTTCTTGTTAAAAAATCTTGATGTCTTCACCTGGAAACATAGCGACATGGTAGGTTTTGATCCGAAGATCAGTTGCCACCACTTGAACATAGATCCAAAGGTTGCCACACATAAGCAGAAGATAAGAGCTCTCAACCCTGAAAGATATGAGGTTTTAAAGGAAGAGGTTAAGAAGCTAATCAACAATGGGTTTATTAGGGAATCAGTGTATCTTAAATAGGTTTCTAACTTAGTATTGGTCAAAAATCATAACGGAAAGTGGAGGGTTTACGTTAACTTTTCAAATTTAAACCAGACCTGTCCTAAGGACAGTTTTTCGCTTTCCAGAATAGACCAACTTGTAGATTCAACAGCCGAACATGAACTTCTTAGTTTTATGGATGCATATTTTAGGTACAACTAAATCCTTATGTTCTCGACAGATGAGAAGCACACCCCATTCATGACAGACAATGGTCTCTATTTCTACAAGATCATGCCATTCAGGTTGAAAAATGTCGGAACTACCTATCAAAGACTTGAGAACAAAATGTTCACCGACCTTATTAGGAAGACCATAGAGGTCTAAGTGGATGACATGCTGGTAAGAGCATAAAAGCATATGATCTTGTGAAACACCTTAATGAGACATTTTAAATTTTTAGAAGATACTGGATGAAGCTCAATCATTTAAAATGTACCTTTGGAGTTTCCTCTAGAAGTTGTTGGGCTACATTGTCAACCAAAGAGATATTGAAGCGAACCCTGAAAAAGTCAAAGCTCTAATTGAAATGAGGTCACCTAAAAAACCAAAAGAAGTACAGAGCTTCACTGAACGAGTATCAGTTTTGAACCGCTTCGTCTCCAAGGCAACAAACAAGTGCCTACCCTTTTTTAAGATCCTCAAATGAGGAAGTAAGTTTCAATGGACAGAGGAATGCGAGGTAGCCTTACAAGGGCTGAAGAAGCACTTAGGACAGACTCCTCTTCTCTCCAAGCATAGGGATCATGAGCCATTACATTTGTACTTAGCAGTGACTTCTGAGGCTATCAG
Organism: Fraxinus nigra; assembly: GCA_903798295.1. Taxonomy (NCBI): domain Eukaryota; kingdom Viridiplantae; phylum Streptophyta; class Magnoliopsida; order Lamiales; family Oleaceae; genus Fraxinus; species Fraxinus nigra. The sequence continues at coordinate 10,336 of CAIGRH010264238.1, forward strand.
TTCAGTTCTGTTTAGAGAAGAGAACAACCACCAACTGCCTGTTTACTACGTCAGCAAAGCAGTACTGGCAACAAAGACTCACTATCCAGATATGACAAGGCTAGCTCTTTCTTTGGTGACGGCGTCGAGAAAGTTGAGACCATACTTTCAAGCTCATAGTATACACGTATTAATGAACTTCTCCCTCAAGTAAGTACTATAGAAGCCTAACGCTTTAGGGATGTTACTTAAGTAGGTTGTGGAACTTAGCAAGTTTGACATCATCTTTAAGCCAATGACAGCCATCAAGGGTCTGGCCTTGGCAGACTTTATGGTAGAATTTACTCCTGCTCCAGAAATGGAAGAAGAGATGGAACATGCTAAACCTCCAACTTAGAACCTCTCAGTTGATGGATCCTCAAGAGAGACAAGGTTAGGAGCAAGGGTTATCTTAGGCAGTCGAGAGGGGCATAATCTTACGTATAGGTTTCAAAGACACCGATAATGCAGCAGAATATAAGGCCCTTCTAGCTAGGCTAAGTTTCACGGGTAACCTTTTCTTAGCACAGAAATGGAACACCGTATAGCAGTAGCCTGCTTCGCTAGACTACCTTCTGCCTTCTCTCGGTCGTTTCGAGACGAAAGTAAATTTGATCACAATTTAAAGAAAGCTTGCAACATGAAATTGAAATGCATTGAAAGAAACTTATTCATTGATAGCTTGAAAGCTGAATATTACAATAGACGAAAGTAGAAAATTTCAAAGGCTAGTGCAGGGGGCGAACACTAGAAAGATTGATATGTTTGAAAGACTAATACCCCATATA
>CAIGRH010264240.1:1660-12058 GCA_903798295.1 Fraxinus nigra
AAAAAAAAAAAAAAAAAACCTATTTTTCTTCAAACTCATTTCAACCACACATTTTTCGATAAAATAATTTAATACGCAAACTTGAAAGTTTTTCATACTTTTTAACCACATGTTATCCAAAAAATCACTATTACGAAGTCTACTTTCCCTAAAAAACGGGGCTCAAACAAGGGCTAATTCTAGTTAATCAACTTAGAAGTGTAAATGCTACGCCAAACCTCTTATGCTACAATAATTAATATAGTCGGGCTAATTCCGAATATAGGCAATACATAACATGTTAACACAGGCAATATCATGAATCAAAATCTTCTGATCATAACCAATGAATCTAAAGCACGATAACATTCAAAATGCCAAGAATTCACTTTTTCTTCCTATGGAATAATAAAAAAAACTTGGGATTCTTCATCCTAGACTAGGAAATTTCTCGATGCAGCAGATCCTACACTGGCTGCAACTGCAAGTTACTTACGCTGACAACTTCCTCGCCAGCATTCATTTCTTGAATTGCAGGGGGGTTTACAACAGTGGCATCTGAGGGTGAATTATCAGACAGATGATGCTTCATCTCTCTGTGCTCTTGACACAATGCACACCAATGCAGGCAACAATGCACCATGCAAGGATCACAAGGCGAGTCCTGCAAATCATATGCCGAAAAATAAACTTTTTTTGTCAAAAAGAAGTTCAAATGAAACAACTGAACTCGATAAATGAGCAAGCCGTTTAAGCAAGTAAAACCATACAAGAAAGAGCAAAATTTTGTCAAGTTTCTATAAATCCTTGTGGTTCTAGAAAACTAATCACCTTCAAATGATATTTTCTCTGCAATGTTTGTCGAGCCATGCCAGTGTAGATGCCACATACCCACCAAGCAAACAACAATCCCTCGGTGAGAAGGCATGCTGTATCTGGATCGATGCCATGAAATGCTGCAGTAAGTGCAGCAAGTGTCATGCCTCCTTCAACACAGATCACGTGACCAATGCATGCACTTTGGTGAGAAATTTCATCATTCAAGCTTTCAACATTGCGCCCGAACAGTACACAAGGGCAAAACAGTCCAGTCAAGCCTAGAACAAAGGAGATTATTGCTACTGAGATTCATGTTTAAATGTCCATAAGAGAAAGTCAAAGAAGACAAGGCAGTCATTCCAAGATCAACAGATTACACCATGCAAATTTCAAGCTCTGCATTCTACAAACTGGTGTAATTAATATGTAAAATACCACAACCTACAATAGTTGTAGTGGTCCCTCATCTTTGGGGGTGACAGAATTATGGACAGGCATTTGGGTCAAATTGAGATTAGGTGGAAAAGGTGAAGAATCGATGAGGGCAAGACTCACACGGGGAGCAAAAACTAAGTAATATTTGAAATGGAATAGAATAAGTGTCAATAGCAACTTTTATGTACAATGCACAAAAGCAAAGGGCGATACCTTGGTACACGTCATTGGGATAAACTCAAATGTGCAAGTTCAAAATAACATCCTTCTGACAAAGACTAAAGCAAATCCCTGATATGTGTACATAATTATACACTGGACCAGACAAACAATTTTTAGAAAGCATAAATCATGCTTAACAACAAACACAAGAGTAGAAATTAGAAAATGGATATGTTTTATTCTAATTTACCATCGATTTCTACAAGGATCTTCGACTAGGATTTGAAACTTCCTACAAAGGAAAACAAAAGGTCGTAAAGTCTTACAACTGTCAGCATCTTCTGCACAACCAAAAACCCCAGTCATCCAGTCTTCATCAGCCGGGGGCTGGTAGGTTGCAGGTAATGTTTGGCCGCATTCTTGGCATCTACGAGCAGTTAGCTGTTAAAAGAAACTGTAAGAAAAAAATCTAAACAATGCATAAAAACTACAAAGAAATTTTCAAAAACACCAAATTTCAGAAAATTAGACGAACACCACCACTATGCTTAATAGCTCTTAAGGACTGATTTCATGAAATCAAAACAACTTAGTACATGTTGTGGTTCAAAAAACTACAGAAGACAGGTATGATGTATAATTCCAGCTTTCAGCTTTTGCTGCAGAAAAGCATTTAGAGCATTTGGACTTTGACTATAACTATCTCAGTAGCAACAGTTATACAAGTAAATGAGTAATGCCTATATGCTTGTCTCCTCAAAATATGAGTTTTAAATCAAGTTCCAGGGTACAAAGATTAATTCTGACTAAAATAATCATCTAGCTGCATTCGGGAAGTAGCTGCAACCCTATTTCTCCAGTGCATATCAATTAGACCTTCCTCTAACATTTCTCTGGACAACTATATAAGGATTAATAAAGCGCATCAGCTGCTGTGAAGAAAATTAGATTATTTGAAGTAAAATAAACAAAAGTTTTAGATTGTACAATTTCTTTCGAATTTGCACACTTAAATCACTGGACATATTAAGCAATCTTTCAGCAGAGAACCCATAGTGCTAGTTCCCTAACTAATCTATTAGAAGACTTGTTCGATACATTTTTCCATGACTATGCTGTTTTGTACACCGTGATACGATCTTCTTGTCAAAAAAAGAAAAAATAAAAGAAAGACCTTCCTGTAAAGCCATATCATCTTCTTTAACTAATTCGAATCACGAGAACAAATCAAATTATTGTATACTGCACAATTCTTTCAAAACAAATGACGCCTCCTGTCCATCTCGTCTGTTTTCAGTGGCTACGTAGTCTTCATTCAGAAGCCAACTTAAGTTGCTATTCTGCCTTTTGCGTCTTTACACGATCACTTGCACCATGTAAATGTTCTTGTCACAGTGATAGTGAATCAACAAACTATACTCAAATCTTATTCAACTTCAATACTCCTTTGAATTCAAGAACCATCTAGAACCACTAATGCAGCCACTGGGATAAGAATAACAAATCTTGGAAGTAGAATTAGAAAGGGGGAAAAAAAAAACTTTGACTGTGTTCGGTCGCATGCAATAAAGCATGTCTGGGAAGTATTTATAAGCAAGTTAAATTATAAATAGATAGAAAAGAGTGGTGGATAATTTGGTAATACTTACGGGTCCCTTGAAATGTGTGAATAAGACGTAGCTTGAGTGTTTATAAACATGAGCCAAACATAGGCTAAGTTATAGAGTTTGAATTTTGCATAACTAACTGCCCTTTGAATGGAAGCTTTCTGTTTCCTATCCCAAGGGCCCAGTTTGAAGCCTTCAAATTTATCAAGGTTCTTCATCCACGCTCCCAAGTCCATTCTTCCAAATGCAGCATTATTTCTAATCCAAATCTTTAGAACAATAAAATTGATCACCCTCCACTTGAATTCTTCATCTCATTACCAATTTTTGAACCAATCAGCATTTCATAAACTCAGATCCATCACCAAATGTGTAATTCTCAAATTGTTTAAAAGATTAATATTTCAAATAAGGTGGTCGTGTGTTGATTCATACAAAACTGTAAAGTAACCTGAGATAACAATACATGCCTAAATATATCCAAGAAATGCATTTGGGTTGTATTCAAAATTCACAGAAACTACTTCCTATATAATGTCAGTCTGGAATAGTCCCTTCATTCTGAATATCAATAATCACCAGCATGAAACTAAAGAGAGGAGAAAATTAAAAATCACCGATAAGACAAAGCAAACAATATGGGTCGCTTAATTTAGAAAAAAAAGGGGGGGGGAAACATAAGTTACATAACCAATAAAACTTAACGTATATACACCTTATCGACATCAATGGGTTGATTAAGTTCGCCAGGGGTGATGTTCTGCAAGGAAGCCTGATCCTTGGTAAGCTGTACGTAGGCGCCATCTGCCATTTCTGATTATAACATTCACACATTCAATTTCACATAAAATGCACATCGACTTACATTTCAAGTTTATAGTTATACCTATAATAAAGGCATCCAAATCGCAAGTTAGTATAGAGAGAGGAACCGTTAAAAATGGGGGAAGAACAAATGCAAGTGGAGAGAGGGGTTGACAATTACAGAGGGTGGTTTTCATTTTTCTTCTTTAAACGCATGGCTCCAAAAATATAAATGGCAAACTGTCCGATCTTGTTGTTAATATGGGTTAATTATGTTAACGGTCACCGAGATTTTTACTAATTATATCAATGGTCACTAAAGTTCTATTTACATGATAATCATCATTCAAATTTTTAAACGTTACATTAATAGTCAACCGATCGCAAAAATTAACATTTACGTCACTTCATTTGCTAAAAAGTTGAGTTTTGGTGCTCTCACCAGTGGGCCCGAGGGGGTTGTCAACCCTCCAGTAAGAGTAGCAAAACTCTAAAAAGCTACACACTCACGTGTTCAATTTTGAAATGAATAAAATAAAAATAAATTGGCGCAATAAAATAACCAATTGATATTATCTTCAAATACAGTTTTACATTTAATATTAAAATTTCATTATAAGACGATATACTCCTTAAATATACTTGTGTTGATAGTCCAAAACGTTCTACAAAAGATTATAAATCTGAAAAATAACTTCATACTTAACTAATTACAAACTGAATAATAATATGAAAATGAAAAAGTAAATCTTGAACGGTAATGAATTCCAAAATACAAACCGGACAGTGGGTAACCATATTTCCTTTTTCTAGTCCAACATACTCATCACACCGAAATGTTACTTCAGAACTATGAAGAATTTATTTTATCATTATATCCAGAAAACCTGTCTACACCGATTGCCACAAGAAAATGTGTACAGTACTTATAGCTAAGAATAACATCGTTGAGCAACTGTTTCCATCCAGAAAGAGTACATATTACAAGATTTTGTGTAAATTGTCCTATCAGAACTCGTGTCTGCACATCTTATGACAACCAAAGATTAGGGGTCAATGATTCTCGGTCACCAGCAGAGCCTCGACTTGCAAGCTCTTGAATTCGTGAAGAGAATTCTTCAGCCTGTACGGTTCAAACTGTTAGCAAAGATAGAAAAGGAATAGATCAATAGGCACAAAAGCTATAGTCTGCACTCGTGATTAGCATTTGAATTACAAATCAGAAAATATCTCGTTGGATAAAATTCAAAGGTCGAAATGCTACAAGGGAGACATTGGTTGGAAATATCAGAGAGCCTGAAAAGCATCGGGGCTATGATCTTAGATTAGATGAATACAGACTAGCATTCTCAGAGCTTAACTCCCTGATACACCCACAAAGGTTTGGTAATACCAAAGATCTAGATAAAAAATATTAACAAACAATAATTCACACAATTTATTATGACATTCAAAATACTGATGAAGAGATCATAGTGCAACTAGGACTCTTGTTGCTGAGCCTTTTCAGCTAGATTGCGATGATGTTTAGGATCAATATTGATAATAACATCACCAACTAAGATTTCTTAATCCTCACTCTCTGAGAAAACATAATCAGTATTATGTGCCTTCATTTAGATTCCATCCACCAGAAAGACTGGCCATATTCGTTCCCAAGAGAAAGCAAACTTGTTCACTCTCAATGGTTTGCCCATCTTCTATTTGTGTGGATCTTATCAGTGTTTAGATCGAACTGATCATGACTTTTAATGTGGACCTTCTGATTCAAAACAAGTATGATTTATTTTCATCATGTTTTAGGCCATTGTCAGCTATGTCCACAAAAAGGCCAAAGCAACTGCAGCATCCAAGAATGGAAAAATGGATCCTAACCTTCTCATCCACCCACAGCAAAGAACTCAATTGGTTGTTTAAGACGCGAACAACAATATCCAGTGGAGTCATCCCATCAGTTGCCTCAATCTCTCCACCCTGATAGAAACGTCAAAACCCATTATCAACTTTTGATCTCAATAAACAAGAGCCAAAAGTATTCACATTAAGGAGTAACCTGATCAGCATTAAGAGTATTAATGATCGATTTGATCTGTTCTGTCATGTGCTCCAGCTCCCGCTCAATCAGTTCAGCCTGCTCATACCTGAATTCCGAAGATAAGAAATTAGTTGATCACGTAGAAAAAGTATTGAATGTATTGTCATTCACTTTCAAACATATTAAGAGATGACATGGCACACAGCTACCCAATCAAATAAAAGGACCAAGCAGCTGTAGCAGGAAATGTGCTCCCCAGTGATTTAAGACTTCATCAATAAAACTGCTGATTGTTCTAACAACTATCTTTTTTTGATAAGTACTGATTGTTCTAACAACTATCACCAAAATATATTTTCAGAGTACGGTGTTGTATTCAAAGGCTGATGATTGTAAATATTTTGAGATTATAATCACATATTCTGAAGTTTTGTGCAAATGATATAGTACAGGTGACCATATAGGTACCAAAAAAAGAAGACAATCATCTGTCAAAAGTATATCAACAACAAAAAAGGTTAATCAGCATAGTGGATCCCGTGCTCACATTGCATCTCTTGTTGAAGCAGCTTCGTCCTCAAGAAGTGATCCTCGCTCATTTTTGTATATTCGCTCCGCTTCATCTTCCATACTTAGCAAGGCTTTGTCGACCTAACCAAGAAATGCGAACACAATTATTGATGAAGCTCGTTCAAACAGCATATATTAACACTTTCAACATCATGATATAATGTACATAACATAAAACACCATTGGTACTAGCAATACAGGGTAAGATGATTAATAACTAAAGTAAGTTAGCACTCCATTGAGATCGGTTTTCCTAATTCCTCGTTGACATTCTCTCTAATACAGGCAAGGCATTGAAATATTTCATTAGTATTCTTATATTGGATCTTTATGTCACATGAAAACTTCAAGCTGATCCAGGTGTTAAGTTAATTTTCAATTAACAATTTGTAGCCAAACAGAAAGCAAATGATGAATCGCGTACTGTGTGCTTACTGAAAGGCAACTATCAACATATACATCTCCACAAAGAAAACAGTAATCAAAACATTGTAAAAATAAATAAAAGTAGCATGCATGACCCAATAAGTTGAACTCAGACTCAAAGGTCTTAATTAATGCACCTCGTCTTGATGAGTTTCAATGAGCTCCAGCTGTCGCTCCAAACTACCTTGCGTCTCAACCACTTTAGCAACTTCACTCTGATCAATAATTTTGACTTGATATATTAGCTAGTCAGGGAAATTGCTCTGTGATAAATTTTGGTAACAATGCCAATGAAACCATAAAACAAACCTGCACATCAAAGACATATAAATTGCCATTTGTAAGAGTTTTAAACAGTAATTTGATACAAAGACCAGGATTTCAGTCGTGACATATTATTTATTGGTGATGGTTTCATAAACAATGCTGATAGGTTCTGATTCTGTCTAGATTTGTATACTACTTTCAAATGAAGCTTTCATTTACTAATGGATAATAAAAGAAAAATATGTAATTACAATCTTACATACATATAGCCTTTAAAAACAAGAGATAGTGCCTATAACATAGCCCTAGCTCCTTGGGTGATAATAAAAGAACTGTTAATTGGTTTGTCTAGCCAATCCTGCGAAGTAGAAAGAACTAACTAAGCCATGAATGGAAGTTAGGAAGGTCAACCAAAACAAAGAAACTATCATGCAATAAATACAATGAACATGAATGAACCCGAACAGGCTGCAGAAGCGGAACCTTAGACAGATAATACGCTCCAAAAAGGAAGGATTGAAAGAAAAAGGACGCTTCGTATGCACATACTCAACAAATTAGCAAGTAAGCCCACAATCACATCAGCACAAAAGAAATTATATTTGTGATCTTTCAATAAGTAATGTGATACCTCAAGCTGTATAAGTATGTTGCGATTCCTTAAAATCTTGAGGTCCCAATCAGCTATCGCAGTAGCCTGCCTTCGAAATTTTCCAGTACGCTCTTGTAGCTCCGCATTCCAGTCCTTGATGATCTGCCATAATGTACTAACGTAAATACAGTTCAAACTGACAACAAAGTGAAGACGTAAACTTCATCATCATCTAGAATCAGGTATTCTACTCATGGTATATTACATGAAAAAAAAATAATAAAAAACTCCATATAGAGGAAATAAGGGCAGGGTTATTTCTGAAGTTGATACATTACTTTCCGGATACCCATTTTACTTTTCTAAATACTGGTGCAATTTACCTCATGTTTTCTGTTTCTATTTAAATATTCATTCATTTAAGGATATAAACGGAATGGAAAAGTAAATAAAATCGCCATTCAACGAGCAAACTGTAAATATACGACATACAGATTCCAATTTCTGCAGGCAAGTTTAATTACCTCTTCAACTGTTTTCCCAGTGATTTCAGATGGTAACTTTGGTGCAGAAGCTATTGCAGTTGAAGTGGTCCTACAAGGCAAGAAAAGAGTTAGCATTCCAAACCTCTACTTCTGATACAGAAAAGAGCGTGGTCAATCTTATTTACCAAATGAATCTTCAAGTAACTATAAAGACAAACTACCAGATTTTTCTCATAAAATCAATAATAAAACACAGAATTATTAAGCATGTTTTTTCTATTTGTTATATTATCCCTACAAGTGAATGTTTTAGATATTTGGTTTCAACTATTAACAAGGAAAAACAACTTCAAGATGATATAATACAAGAGTTAGAATGAGTTGGATGGAATGGAGAATTGATAGAAGGATTCCATGTGATTCAAAGATCCCTATAAGGTCAGTTCTACAACAGTTACTAGAACTACTAAGCCCAACTTAACTCAGTATTGAGCTATTAATGGAAAAAAAATTAACAAGATAAATGTGGCGGAAATAAGGATCTTAAGATTGATACATGGCCATTCTAGAAAAGACAAGACTAAAAAATGAGAATATAGGACAGCAATTGAAACAATTAGATGTAGCACCAATTGATATTAAATTAAGGACGATGACGGCTTTGGTAGTGGAGTCATGTCTTGCATAAACAAAAAGAAACTCCCGTCGACAATGTTGATGTAATCCCAGGAAAACAAATCAAAAGATAATAGTACTCAAAAATTACATGACCTTGTGTGGTTGCAAAGGATCTAATTGAATTGGATCTTTGAAGTTTGAATAGATGTGAATCTATGGAAAGGCATAAACGAATTATTGTAGCCAAATCCAAACTTACAGGGATAAGCATAGGCTTATTATTGTTTATGCTGTTTTTCCCACTATGGACTAAGGGAAAGTTTGTCTCATTAATTGCAATTCTAGGCACAAAGGTGCTAACAGAAAGCAGTTTCTAACTTTCTACTCTTCTATATTGGTTTTCGAGAGGGAAACCACATGCTAGTGCGCAGTGTCTAATCTCCACATAAGGACCCCATGCAAGAAATCAAGAAACAAAATAGACAATAATTTTCATATATTTATAAATCAAATCATTCAAATTTTAATTTCTACCGAACCATAAGATAGAAGAAAATTTATACGTCAGGCAGCGTACATACCCACTGCTGGAAGCTAGAGCCAGGGATGAAGATATTTGAGTAGCAGAACCGGAACTTGAGGTTGTTGTAGTTGCAGAGCTTGAAGCAGGGACACCTAAAGAAATATGAGCAGAATGCTCACAGGGATAGCTAAAAAGCTCGGCGGCTCGGCCTCGGCCCGGAAAAAGGCCGAGTCCCATTTTGGGACGTTGGCTCCAGCCCGGGCGAGCCTGCCCATAAAAAAAATTGAAATTAAATTGTTTTAAAAGTGCTGCCTTTGCAGGGAGCTAAAATAAAGCTGCCTTTTATATTTAAAAAAAAAACAAACAAACAAAAAACCCAAGCTGGCTCAACCAGCTAAGGCTTGAGGCCGAGCCTCATTTTTTTGGTCGGGCTTTGCTCGGCTCGGCTCGACCCAAAAACATGGGCCCAAAAAAGCTCGAGCTTTTTTTTTTTTGGGTCGTACTCGGCTCAACTCGTTGACAACCAGCTATAACAGTATATAAAAGCGGGCAAAGTAACCAGAAAAAAGTATTGATATTACTATCAGCATTTTATATAAAAAGCCAATCATGCACTTTCACGAAAAGGAGAAGCTTGAAAAGATTAGAAGTAATTTAAAAGTGCAACTTGCCTGCATTTCCATAATCATAATCATAAGAATATTAAGAGCTTGTCTGGTAGTGCTTAAAAGTTCTTTTCGAGTAATAGTTACTCCATAAAAGTGAGTTTTGCTAGTTTAAAAAGTGAGTTTCTCATTCTATAAAACTTGTTGGGAGGTGGTATGATGGATACAATCACTTATTTTTTCGAACGTGGCAAGTTTATGAGAAGTATTAATGCCATATTTATTGTGCTCATTCCCAAGAAATCGTGAGTGTCTGATATTAAGGACTATCGTCCTATTAGCTTAGTGAGTGGGGTTTATAAGATCATTGCTAAAGTTTTGGCGAATAGATTAAAGGAGGTTATGGGAAAAGTGGTGTCAAGTTCCAGAATGCTTTTATGAGGGAGTGCCAGATTTTGGATTCAGTTCTTA
>CAIGRH010264279.1:0-10986 GCA_903798295.1 Fraxinus nigra
AGTTTCAGCCTTTAGTGATCAGTTTCAACCTTTAGTGCCATTCATCTTCAGCTTCAAAAAGTGAATGAAAATCAATTTCAGTCGGCCATTCCTCTTCAGTTCTGAAATCATCTTCAATGTCATTTATGGTCACGCTCCTCCTCTAGTGCTATAAATAGAAGAGCTCTCTAGTTGGTTGAAGAACACACAAAACAACAAACACACAAGTGAAAGATACAAACTTTCTCCAGCAACAATTTCTTCTTCCCGGTTTAACCTCCAGCAACAAGCTTTCTTTCCAGTTTAAAAATTTTTTTTCTCCTGATTTCTTTGAGAGATGGACACAGCTGGTTCGTATGCGGTTAACGTAGAGCAGCGTGGACCGATAACCGATTGTATCCTGGGAATCGAACACCGATCAAAACCTCTTGCACTCCGGTGAGGCGACGAATTCGATTTAAGGAAACCGTGTAAACACTGGCCTTCGATTTGATTTGATTTAATTTGATTCACCTTTATTTTTCCCCAACAATACCTTCGTCCGCAAAAAAGAAATCATGCACGTGTTGATTTTTTTACCATAACAGAAAAGAATCAAAAGCAGTAATTATAAAATTTTAGCATGATGAGAGAATTAGGAGCTTACAAATTAATAGAACGTCCTTTAAGAGATCTGCATTCTTGAATTATTTGAAAATTTCAGACTTGCAGTGGGTTTTGGTAAAATATTGCTCTCAAAACTAATCAAAGAAGTAAAACAAGACTAAGTATAAAAATCTATACTAATAAGTTCAATGGTCAATGGGAAAGGACAATGAAAATTTCTATTTGTACTTAATTTTTTATCGAATTGACAAGTGGTTGCCCCCTATTGGGGGGGCATCTGTGGGCACAGACGCCTCCCAATAGGGGGCCGCCACTTGTAAATTCGGTAATCCATTAGGTAAAAAATAGGTACGTGTAGCATAACTCAATGACAATACAACTATTTGGAAAAGAGAAGAATAGTGCTCCTTGGAATGGCTCAAGAACATTGATGGAGGGAAGGGTGTGTCATGTGTGACAAATAATAATTGAGTGTTGTGTTTTTATTTTTTTTAACTGTCCGATCATGTGTCGACACGTGTCCCCTCATTTTTGAATCTGTTTTTAAACCTATTTGTGTAGTTTGACTGAAAAAGAATAATGCTCCTTGGGTAGGCGATACTAATATAGGGGTTGCAAGGAAAGGCGATACTAATAATTCATTTGGTGTAGAGGAATCACCCACCCGATCAATTAGCTCTCCTCGCTCACACTGCTTTACTACTTTTTGTTGGTTTTACGTATCAAAAGTATGTAGTATGAACAATTTATTACGTATCAAAAGTATGCAACTCCAAATCCGAAGGCATGCATAGGATCAGGCTATGTTGCAGAAATTAAGATTGCAATCGAAGCATTTGACATTGTTGATGACTTTTATGTAAATATTTAATGCTTAGATTTATTTTCCTTGTTGAGAAATTTCAATACCATTTCTTCTATTATGAAAATGCTGTTGAGAAAGTTTGATTTCCATCATGTGTGAAATAATTTCTTTAAATTAGTTTGATAACAGCTCCAACTATTCTCATGTGATGTAGGCGACAGGAGACGTAATTTTTGCCAAAGCTCTCTCTTTCTTAGTTCATTATGAGGGTTTTTAGGTTAGAGTTACTCATTTTTTTTCCTTTTTTTTTTTAATGTACAGGACATGACGTAATTTACAAGAAACCAACACATTTAACGCACTAACATTACCTTCAAAATAACATAACTCGTGCATTGGACAGGCAAAGACTAGTCTTGGAGAAAAGGAGGAGAACAACGGCAGTGAGGCAATTCTTTGTTACCAAGCCTCGTTGGAAAATATTTTTTTGATAATAGATTTTATGAAAAATAACTTTTTTGAAAAATATATAGTTAAAAAATAGAGAAATTTTTTGAATTTATGTGTAAAATTATTTTATTTAAAAAATGTATAATTAAAAATGAATTTTTGTTCATGGTATGAAACAAGGGCGAAAATTAGAGCAACCAACTACTTTTCGAACTCATATAGGGTATGTTCGAGCCCCTATTTTTAGTGTAAAATGCATTTTAAAATTGTAGATTGATGAAAAATGTGTGGTTAAAAATGAAGGAAAAGTTTTTGAATTGCGTGTAATATTATTTTATTAAAAAATGTGATTAAAAAATATATTTAAAAAAAAAATGAAGGGCGTGAAGTACTTCTTGTCTTTCTCTATGGAGTGGTCTCAACACAAACATATTTTCACATGACTTCCTAGCATGAAGTGGCACTGTAGTAAAAGTGTATCTACCTCATTTTTCTTTCTCCATTGTTTCTTCTTGCAAACAGGAATATACTTGGACAAATAAAGGAGAAAAAAAAAATTGGGTCTTCCATTATTACAGGACAATTTAGGGAGGCCATCGTAAAGGGGTTGAAAAAATAATATGATCCAGCATTTCGTCACGCTTAAAACCTGCTTTTAAAAAAAAAAAAAAAAAACTGTGGACCCCGGTTCTTATAAGCACACCCAAACGTGCTAATAATGATAAGAAGTTGAACTTTTATTGTTTAGATCCAATGTCAACCGATAAAAAGTAACAAGAAGACTAGAATTGCAAAACGGGGCATTCTCAGATGACAACTTCATTGTTTTCTGAGCTAAACAGATCATTGCATAACAGGTCAAGATTTTATATGAGATCAACAGTCTCATACAACAGATTCAACTTCGTCTGAGTTAACAGCTGCTCCATTTGGGGGGTCGTCTGACCGCAGCTGAGTGGATACATTGTCTATTGCAGAGTTGAGCTGTTCAATCTTCTCGGCCAGTTTCTGACGTTGCTTCTATGAATGGGACAGCATGCAAATGTTTCACAAAAGGTAAATGAGTAAGGAACATGCCTCTATGACATTGGTGTTATATCAATGATGAAGCAAATCAATGCATTTATTAAATATTCGGCGAGAATCTATATAGATATTGCAGTTGTTGGTTATTACCAAGTCATTCCATAGTCTAGTTTGAAGATTCTATTAAAGAAAAAAGAATTATCTTGACTCTACTGTATTCTCATTAGATGATACACACAAACTAATAATCCGGCCGGTGCTACATCATAGGCACACTTTTCCCATAAGAGAGAGAAAATCGACCAGTCGACCTTATAGTGGCCTGGAGCCTGGATATCTTGGGTTGCAGGATTCTTCATCCATATTTTGAAAAATTCAAAGATGGCAAGAGGGTCCTTGATCTATCAATAGAGGGAGCAAAAAGGGGCTTTGTTTGACCATGAAGACTTAGGTATATCTTAAATAAACAGCCTTGAGAAATATTTGTATTGAACTACACCAAAATAGGCTAGTAGTTGAATCCAGTAGCAGCCATATACAGTTTGGAAGAGGTATTGTTTAATTGAGGTTTGAAGTTTTTTATCACTTCATTTTTTATTTTCTTCTTTTCTTTTCTCCCAAGTTCAAACTCGTGAATTAACCCTTTTCCAATCTCAGCAACTCAAAATATATGATGATATAGCCCCTATTTGGTTTGGATAACAAATAGGATTTTTAGCAGATTTTGATTGAAGTTGGTGAAACGTATGATAGAAAAGTTGATAAAAGTTGTGGGTCCCATAAAATGTATTATTGAAAATGAATTTGGAAAAAATTGAGTTTTTAAGAAATGGAAGTCAAACAAGGGCATAGTTTTAGTTGATGAGATTAGAAAGGGTTAAGAGCATATTTGATGTAGATTTTTTGAAAATGGATTTTGTGAAAAGAGATTTATTTGGAGAAAATGGGATTGAAAATAGGGAATAATTATAGGTCCCTGTGCAAAATAAAAAATGTGTGGTTGAAAATGAGTTTGAAAAAAAAAGTTTCAAAGAATCTATACCAAATAGTAGCTAAATTGTTAACATCGGAATCCGTTAAGAATCTAAAAGTCGGGTTGAGTAGATTCAAGACCCAATACATGCAATGCCAATTCAATAATAGTAGGATCAAACATAATAATGAAGTTACTATAGACAATCATGTCATCTACAAAACTAAAAGTAATTGTCATTCCATGTAATAAGTAATAACAAGATCCCAGCAAGGTTAAAAGGCTAGTTGTACAAGACAGCTACTAGATTTGCAATGCTCTATTTTGTTATTGGGCATTAAAGCCCATGTTTGTCTACCATTCTCCAAAAACTCCTTTTTTCTAAAACTTATTTTCAACCACACATTCTTGCAGTAAAATATTCTGCTTATAAATCCAAAACTTTTTACTACTTTTTTAACTACACATTCTTCAAAAAATCACTATTCCAAAACTCTTTTTAATAGGCATCAAATAGGGGCTAGGTTTGATGTATGAGCAAACTAAAATGGAAAAGATAAGAATGAACATATTTGCCAACAAGTGGAAGTGATATCGATTGATGAGGACAAATTAATGGAAAGATGACTTAGGTGGTTAGGACGCAATTTGCATAGGCCTAAAGAGGTTCATGTTCATAGAAGGTTAAAAGAGGGAGGGGAAAACCATAACTAAAAGGCTGTATAGTTGTCGTAAGTAGGAGAGAAAATAATCACTTGATATATATATTCATAAGAGAAGTACATGTATATATACAGAATGAGAAATCTATATTAGGAAGGAATAAAATTTAGCCTCTATATAATCCTACAGGCTGTAAGATTTATTTACACTAACTGTTATCTTCCAATACATCTAATGAACCAAACAAATTGGCAAAAAAGGATTCGTGTAAGTATCCCAAATTTATTCGAAACAAAGTTTCTTTGTTGTTGTTGTTGGTGTTGTTTTCTTTTCTTTCTTTTTCTGTTTTTCGTTCGGATAGGAGGGAGTAAGAGGGGATTGTTTTTTGGCAATCTCTAGAGTAGCTACGATTAGAAAACAATACAATTTGCAGGCTTTAGATGAAATTTTCACACAGCTGACATTTCTTGCATAAAAAATTCCTCTGCGTAAATATCAATTCAAATTACTGACAACTTATAATAGATAACAAAGTAGCTCTTGAATTCATTTGCATTTATAATTCAAAGCTGTGGAAAACCTCATGCAATAAAAACCAAGGTTCTTCTGTGTACCAAACGAAATCTAACGTGATGACATTATGTTTGGCTCAAACGTCGACACGAAAATATGCAGACATACAGGATTTCGATGCATAAAAACCAGTTTTCATCAGAAGAAGATGCTGCAATGGAAGACATTGCTCCCCCAATTAATTATAAAAAGGCATACTTACCTCCAAAGCTTTTTCTTCATCATAGATGAATTTGGGCAATTTCTTCATGAGATCCTTTTTATCAGCACCAGCTAAAGCCTTGCTGATCTGTGAACAAGAGCAGAGACCAGCTGAATAATGTTCTATACAACAGTTTATTTAGATTCCCCCTCAAAGATGCAGCAATCAAGCATTGCAGTGAGATAAAATGATATCTAGTGAAGCAAAAAATTGATATGTCTAAGATAAGTTTTCAAGATTACAAGAGAGCTGATGAACTTCATGATAAATAATTGCATCTATTAGTAATTGTTTGATTGTTATCACCTGAGGTGCATACACACAACTGAGGGTTCCAACAACTAATCCACCCAAAACAAATCCGCCGATAAAGATGCCTGCACTACTTGGCCTTCCACCATCACTGCCATCAAACACATGAGAGATGGAGATATCTTTAAAAGCTTATTTTGATATACATTGAAAATGTATAGGTGAGAATCATAATCTATATCTTGAGAATGATGAAGACAATACCTATAACTTGCTTGAATCACAAGTGCCCTCTTGGAGCAAGATACTTTCCTTGAGCCTTTAAGAGTGAAGGACAGGTTGGCGGGGCCCAGACTTGGACTACATTGGTCTACTAACTTCAGAGAAGAACCTAGCACAAGGAAAACAAGTTTAGCCATGCCAAAGGTATACAATGATGAGCGGTAAAAGATCCAGGCAAAGTAAACTATTCGGGGAGCATGCTTGAAATAATAGCAACATCTGCAGCGAAATTTTACAAATATAAGCAAAATTATCTTTTCAAATTTCAAGTATATTGGTTAGTAAATAGTAAGTAATTGAAGTTTCCATACCCCAAGATTTATTGACAATATAAAGGATTAAATACAAAATATCTTTACGCTGACAAGAAGAGGAGTTCTCAGTCAGGTTAGCATTGTAATTTTGGGTTTTATTTGTTACAAACATGCAAAAAGAAAAAGGAGAAAAAAAAAAAAAGATATGGGATTTTTTGGGATCATTTTGGAACCTTATAATCAATTTCCAACAAATTGATCAATCCAGTTTTCAAAAGCTTTTTGACTCATACCGGAAAATATTGCTGAAGATAGAAATGTGTATATATATATATATATAAAAGCACCAGTAACAAAACTTATTAATTCGCTGAAGATAGAAATGCTATAAAATACTTATATCAGATTCTTCCTAATTCATGCTTTTCAGCCACAGTTCTGAAAAGGATCCACAACAACAAAGAATTTTTCCTGACTTCAAGAATTCTGGGTAAATATGAAATCATTCATAATTATTCTCCAAGAGATTTGATATTTGCACTTTCCACCTTAATATTTTATTTCCATATTGCTTATAACAAATTCTACAGGACAAAACCGGTCCAAACCAACAAAATGCAGTAAATCAAGTAGAAGTTCAAAGCAAGGTGCACAAATTGAATCTGTTAGGTTTTAGAATTTTTGTAATTGGCGTTTCTGTGAACAAAAGAACTAAAATTGATATATTATAAAAGCTCAAGAAGTAATATGCAATTAGTCAAAAGGTAGATATTTGAGTCAAG
Source organism: Fraxinus nigra (assembly GCA_903798295.1). Classification (NCBI taxonomy): domain Eukaryota; kingdom Viridiplantae; phylum Streptophyta; class Magnoliopsida; order Lamiales; family Oleaceae; genus Fraxinus; species Fraxinus nigra. The sequence goes on from CAIGRH010264279.1 coordinate 6,848, forward strand.
GGTTTCGAGAATGGGAAAAGAAGAAAAACGGCGCAGATTTTCGTTAAACCGTCGCTAAGGTTTGGCTCGAGCTACAAAAACAGAAATATCGTCATTGGACCGTTGCTGGGACTTCGCTCGAGCGACATGCTGTCGCTCGACCTTCGCTGAGCCTTCGCTTGAGCGACGAGTCTATCCGAGAATTTTTGTTTCGCGATTTTAAAGACTTTTTACCCGGCCCGTTCGTTTTCTAACCTACCTATAAATACCAAAACTCACCCGTTCGTTTTTATAAGGTTGAATATTGAGAGAAACAGTTCAGAGAGTGATTCCTCCAGATCATATCCTTCAACCTTCATTCTTGTAAGAGTTTTTTGGTGAGAAAAACATCGAGTGCATAATCCAAATACCAAATCAGTACTTCCTATTTATCTGGTCAGAGTTCTGAAGATCTAAGGGAGTTGACAAGAGTTCCTGTCTGTAAAGAANTACCTATAAATACCAAAACTCACCCGTTCGTTTTTATAAGGTTGAATATTGAGAGAAACAGTTCAGAGAGTGATTCCTCCAGATCATATCCTTCAACCTTCATTCTTGTAAGAGTTTTTTGGTGAGAAAAACATCGAGTGCATAATCCAAATACCAAATCAGTACTTCCTATTTATCTGGTCAGAGTTCTGAAGATCTAAGGGAGTTGACAAGAGTTCCTGTCTGTAAAGAACAGATTGTTTTTCGTGATCCACTGGAGATAGGTGAATTCACAAGATTTGGAGTGCTGCGGGGTAGCAGATTCCATGGAGAGCTTTGACAACTGCAGCTAAGGATTGGTGCAAGGGAGCACGGGATCTAGGGAGAGCTGTTAGTAATGCAATCGGGAAATCAGATAGTACAAGTCATCTAGTCTGGAGACTGTAAGTTGTTATATTTGTTTATAGTGGATTGACTAGCAAAGTGCTCGGAGTTTTTCTCAGTTGAATTTCTCGGTGATCATTCTTGTGTTGATTACTGCTTTCGTTATTGTGATTGATTATAAAAACTGCGGTATTCAAATTTAGGACTAATATGACTTACTTGATTAATCATCTAGATAAGAATTAAAAGTGACTTGTTATTGTTTAATTCGTAATAGTTTTTAATTCCGCATTACACACCTATTCACCCTCTCTAGGTGTTGTTAGGGTCGAACTACGTGTTTTTTAGAATCAATCACCAAAGCACGTCGCTTGGAAGTAACAGTAAGAATGTGTCACCCCATGAACATGAAGCACTCAAAATATTCAGGATTTCCTGGAGTATGTATCAGATAATATTGGACTTCTTCAACAAGCAAGATAGTGGGATCTTGTATATTATGACATCAATACTGAACATCTTATGAACAAATATCAAAAGTTCATTCAGAACACACTCACTATCAGGAACAAATGCCTATGGGGAACTAGTTGAGGAACTTAATTATTATCTTGATGTTTTATGTTCATCAAAAACTACACTAGTTGGCCTCCAACTCATTCGCTGTTCCTAATTACAAGATTTAATATTTAGGTTCTTTTACTGAATTAATTGGACTGTCCCACCCCAAACAAAGAAATTGGTTCGGATGGCGTTGATTTTAGAAAACAAGAACCCAAGTTATTGGTTTGACATCTACACACAGTGATAATAGTGAATGTAATGAGAATCGCACCAATATAATAGGCTATGAAAATTTCTTCTTTCTTTTTCCTATTTCATAATAAAGCAGCAAATCATAAACACTAAGTATATTTAATTTAATAAATAGACGCTAAACTCAGCAGAAAAATCTTTCCCAGCTAAAAGAAGAAACAAAGAATAGAATCTTTAAGCTGCCAACTAAAGCTTAAATTAAATATCTGTGATCCACGACTCAGTTTTTGAACATTAACAGTTTCTTTTTCGTCAATCTTCAAATCCATTTCGTTTCTCATAGAAACTACGCCGTAAAAAGGCAAAAACAAGCATTTTGATTTGTGCATTTTAGAACAAAATGAAACGAATAATTAGAGACAAATTAAATTAAAAAAATATCAAAAGAATTACCCGATGATTTAGATATCACAAAAGCATTCGATAGGGCTGTCATTTTGTAATGATTTCAGAGAGAAATTTTGTGCGTAACGGCGTAGTGAGCAAGGATTGAAACAATAAAATAGAATGAAATTTGGTTTGTTTAACTTGTAATTTTGTTTCTTTCCACTTTGGTCGATGAGATCGAGGATCGCCACGTGGCATGCAAAAATTAGAGCAGGAGAAGACACTTTGTTAAGCTTATATTAGCCGTAGATTCAATAATCTCAAGAAAAATACCAGATGAGATTTTTATATAGTTTTTTAAGTGATCTAAAATGAAAATTTATGAAATAATCATTATACTTCTACAATCCTAATTATATCTCCATGAAATATAAATAAGAGTTGAGATTTTCTCTATTTCTTTCTTTTTACCTCTCTCATTTGTGATATGTTATCATGATTGTTCTTTCCATTTACAAGATTGTATAAAATATTATTATGTTTTTCATTGAAAATTTGTGAGCTACATAGTCGAAGTTTTCTAGATATCACAAATATGAAATATCTTCAATATTTTTAATTTTCTCAAAATTTTATAAATGTCGAACATAAAACTCAAGTAAGTTCATTTGAGTTTCGAACACAAGTTTATTTTACAAATAATTTTATTGTATTTTTTCATATTTGAACTATATCATGATCTATAATTTTTTTGATCTAAATATGTTAAATATTGCTTTTGAAGAAGAATATTTATAAATATCAATATCCTGGAAGAATATATATATTTTTTCTTTGAGTAATCACAACCAACCAATTGGGCAACTTGTTCAATTAGTACCATAATTCAACTTAAATCTCTCGCAAGGTAGAGTCCTGGATTCGAATTCTAGGGACTTGCATAAAAATCCATAAAAGGTTGGATGAGCTTAGCCCCTCCCAAAAAGGACAGTACGTATGATATAACGACTTAAGTACAAAGGTTGAATCGTTGCAAAAGTAGATGTAGTAATTAAGTGGAATAGACCAGTTAATATAGGCGACTTTCAAAGATTTTTAGGTTTAGTTGGCTATTACAGGAGATTCATTGAATGCTTATCTAAGATAGTTGGACCAATGACTCAATTAACTCGAAAGGGAGTAAAATTTCAATGGTCGAATAAGTGTGAATAGAGCTTTCGAGAGTTGAAATGACGATTGGTCGTTGCACCAGTGTGTTAACAAATCCGAAAGGTTTGAAGGGTTTTGTGATATGTAGTAATGTATCTAAGCAAGGCTTAGGATGTGCTTTAATACATCATAGAAAGGTGGTTGCCTAACTTCAAGGCAATTAAAATAAAATGAGCAAAATTACTTGACTCATACCTTGAACTTGCGGTAGTGGTTCACGTATTGAAGTTGTAGCGACACTAGCTGTATGGAAGCAAGTGTGAGATCTATACAGATCATAAGAGTCCCAAATATTTCTTCATTCAAAATGAATAGAATATGAGACTAGTGAGAAGATTAGAGTTAGTAAAGGACTATGATTATTTTACCATTCTGGTAATACTAATGTTGTTGCAGATACTTTGAGCAGGAAGTTAGGAGGTCTGTTGGCATTTTTGGTGTCAAATCAAGATTAGTTGGTTAAAGATTTTGAGAAGATGAAAATTGAGGTTGTTTTTCTTATAAAATCGAAAATTTGAAAAAATAATTGAATTTTTTTTTTTGAAATTCCAAAATGATTTTTGAAATGTGTACTTGTTTGAATTGGATGTTTTTTCAATGATGAATTCTTCTTCAAAATTGTGAAATTCCTGGAAATTGTAAGATGAAGCTTTGAAATTCACTTTTTACTATATGCTTATCCATGTAAGATTGTATTCCATTTCATAAGAACTTAGCCATTCTTTGATATTTGATTTACATTTGGATTTGCTTTTGTAATGTAATGATGATTAATCATTTTGAACATAGAAGTGCATTTTATTTTCCAAATGCCAACTCAACATCAATTTGCACAACCATATCTTTATTGTGGTACTTACAAAAATACCCTTAAAATTATGGATGTTTTGAAAAATCATGAGAAATGTTTTTAGGAAGTAAAAAAATACTGTGTAAAATGAAAAAGTGACACAATG
>CAIGRH010264389.1:4471-22152 GCA_903798295.1 Fraxinus nigra
TTTTTTTTTTTTTTTTTGCAGGGGTGAAATTTTACTGCAGAAATTGTGGACGAGAGGGGCACAGGAGAAATTATTGCCCAGAAGTTCACAAGTTAATAGATAAACGATTCAGATGCCGATTATGTGGGAGAAAAGGGCATAACAGAAGAACCTGTCCAAGATCACAATCAAATGACCAGCAGAACTCGGTGCCAAGAAACCACCATTGCAAAATTTGTGGTCAACCTGGACACAATAGCAGGACATGTCCACAACTAACGTCCCAAACTGATGTAGAATCAAATGCTGCTGCTGCTGCTGCAAACAAAGTTCCCATTGTTTCTCGAAAAAGGACTTACACTTGCCACCTCTGCCATGAGAAAGGGCACAATATAAGGACTTGTCCTCGGAGAAAATGACTCCTCGGGAACGGCAATGCTCAGTCACTGTGGCCTCTCTTTAATATGTTATTGTGCTTGTGCATGCTATAAGCAATTGTATTTTCCTGACTTTTTTGATCCTTGTGGCATGATTGAATAGTCATCCTGACAGTGTTAAAGAAGAAAGGGAGTTAAATTTGTGTTTGTTATATTGTAATGATGTGTACCGAGCTAAACATGCCCTTAATGTACTTTGCTTTATGTTTCAACTAGGTTCTTTACTTCAACAATGCAAGCCCAGGTCATTTGTAGAAGCTGAACTGCAGAGCAATTGATTTTTTTTTTTTATTATTATTATCTTTTTAATTTTCTCAAACCAAACCACTACAAGGATGACAAATTGTTACTTCAAGTACAACACAAGATGGGGGACTGTAGCATGTTTGCCTAAGCTAAAAAAGTTTTTAAAGTTATAAAATAAATAACTCTCAATTAACCAATAAATAATGTGAAGGGCATTTTTATGAAAGATTGTCCATGACATGCATTTGATGTAAAATGAATTTAGAATGCTTGTGGGGTCATATTGAAGGCAATTTGTGTGGCTTCTCTTTTACAATTTAAGATATCACATAAAATGGTTAATGCGATGATCATATTATGAGAAATTACAAGTCCCATTCAACAAGGCTATCTAATAAGATTATTAGCTAAAATAGAATTCTAGCATTACATATTTGTGTGCTTGCTTATTTTACCGAGTGCGGATGAAGAAAAAATACCATGGTTCATATTTATTTGACTTGTATTTTGGGTTGACCAATAAAAGTATGATTTACCCTTACCATTTTTATAGGTTACAATACACTCCCAACTTTCGTATTGAAAAATTATTAAACAACATGTAGGGCACTTCGGTTATTCATCGTATTGATTTTGCTTATTAGTATATTACCAAACATTATTGTGCTTAATATACTGATAAAACAACTTAACCTTACATGCATGTTTCTTTACTACTTATAAGAAGCTTATCTTTTTTTTTTTTCTGGGCCACCCCAAGCATGAAGTGACTGCTGTAGCACATGTATTTTCTTCATGAGAATTGTGAAAAGACGTCAAGTTTCAATGAAATCTCAATTTCTTCTACTACTTTTAAGTTAAACTTTAACTTTACTTTGTGGCTAAATTGATTACATAACTTCAGTTTGATTGGAAAATGCAAGCATTCTTACAACAAAATTGTATCTAATTATCACTAAATCTGTGTTATTACATATAAATATGTAAACACAGAGTTTCAAGAAAATAGAAAGTAGAAAATCCAATAGCAGATACAATGAACGATTTGTTCTTATAGAGTGTAAGACGTGCAGATTTAGTGAAATTAATGATAACAAACTGACATTTTTCTTTCAATAATATTATACATATTGTGGTTCAAGAACTACATATTGGTTTAGTATATAAATCTAGTGTATAAGAGGGATATGAAACCCAACCCTCAGATCTTCTAACATGTACTGATTTATTCTCCTGCCTCAAACATCAATTTCTCATTATATCATAATTTCTGTGTCCAAATTCTGCTATGGGCCACTTATTAAAAGCAGAATGCTCGATCATAATAGAAACGGGGACTTTGAATAAAAGCAGCACCTACATGTTCAGTATCGTTTTATTGAAGAAACCTGTAATAGGCATAAACTTTACAGGGCTGGAATGCAGATAAAGCTGCTTTGATTTCTGTTATGCTTCCCAGATCTTGTAATCTCTTCCCTCAGCCGCTAATGACCAATTCCGGGAGCTATTTGAGGGCTTGTAATGACCTGGTCCAATTTTCATTGCCAGCTTTTCATCAATCATTGCTGCATAAACATCTCTCTCTGCCTTCACTATTTTAACCTAAGATAAAGAAATGTCAAATAAAAATAGGTAGTCGTCATTACTTCTTAGGGCTACATGGAAATCGGAAAAGTAATTCAAATTGTGTGATACTATGACGAAAACACCCACAACTTACTGTGCTCCGACAGTGGATTTTGTTCCGGTTTCTGATAGAGATAAGTGTTGATATTTCAGATTGATATTCAGAAAAAATGTGATCGTAGAAAACTGATGGTGTTCCTGGGTGAGTTAGGATGTAGGCATAACCTTGTATTTCTTTTCCACGTGGAAATCTCCAATGTCCCTTCAAGATAGAAGAAAAAATTAAGAGAAAACGTAACCAATAGCTCAGAAATAAAAAACTAGCTCAGCGAATTCAAAGATGTAAATCTGTATGAAAGAAATCAAATATATAGCTGGGGATCCTACCCCGGAAAACATTGTAATTTAAAGTTCAGAATAGGAGACAAACGCAAAAATAGGATATCATTGCTGAACAAATCAAAATATAGTGTTTTTCAAACTTTAGCAACAGAAAAAGGCTGTTAAAACACATTTTACACAAAACCACAGGATGATAACAGTTTAGCTTTGGTAAGAAGGAAAATAAATACAAGCTAGTTCTAAATTAGATGCCTACAATATCAAGATTTTGATAAGATTTAAGTTATCAAATTTTACAAGACCCTGTAGCCATGAAATGGACAAAAATTAAGTGATTTTTCTACTTTCAGAAAGATTACTTAAAAACCTGACCTAGTAATACTATATGGAGAATGGTAATTGTACTAAACAGCACAGCTAAGCAATATCCTGTATAGCTTCGAGTACAAATTCGATTTCAGCATATAGCAATCTAATAATTCAATATATTTATGAGCTATGATGTTGTCTTTTCTCTTTGGGTCAACAGCCAAAAAGCATGTAGTTTTTTCTTAGGAGTCCCTTCCTCGTGCAAAAGAATTGAATGTTATTGAATTACTTTTGATGAGGACATCACATACTTTGGGCTCCTACTTTTGGGCTATCATTATTTAGGTTTCATTTAATTTTTAATTGGGCATGTATAACCTTTCTCACTAGGTTTGCTTATTTTCCTCTATATATGTCTTGTAAGTAAACTAGAAAACGTAGACAATGAATATAATGAAATGAAATGGCTTTGCTTGGAGCAAACGTTTTCTCCCTAACCTACTAGTGATGGGCTTGGGCGAACCCAATAATATAAGCCCAATAATAGAATGCAAATAATAAAAAAATACCATAATGGATGTCCGCATCATCATAGTTTTCGTTTGTTTTCACTTTTCAGAGGATGCAATCATCTTTGAATGTTACATTAGCCAAATGTTGTGTTGAGTACAACCAAATCAACTGTTATATAAAATACCTCTATATGCTAAACTCTTAGTTCCCGTGATGGGATCATTTTGCCCCTCAAAAATGCTTTTGATAGATGGATCCAATATCTCCCATTTATTATAGCCTAGAGGTGGCATTCTCAGCGTAGGAACCACTTTCTGATATCAGTATGCGTGTTTTCAAAATGTTAATTGTTGGAGAGAAGATATTTATCTAGCACTAGTGCAACAGTCATGGAGGAATCTTTATATGTGACATTGCAGGAGAATGGATTACTTTATGTACCCAAGGACCAAGCTCAAAATGCGCAGGCCCAGATGTTCTCTGATCCAAATATGGCCATGGATATGATGAAAAAGAATCTTTCAATGATTATACCACAGGTACTTCTGTTGCATACTTCATAGCTTCATATTTCGGACATGACTGACAGAAATATATGATGTTCTTAATGTGTTTATCTTTTTATTGGGCAGACACTTACATTTGCATGGGTTAACTTTTTCTTCTCTGGATTTGTGGCAGGTCTGTATTTTTCCTTATTTCTTAATGTCAGTGTCATTGCATATTGGAATTTTCAACTAAATCAGCCTGCAGTATTTCTGACTGAAAATAGATCTTTTCATTAATGTTCTTTTCAAGCTAACTCAACGATCTTTTGCTCTCTGTTTTATTTATGTTTTTCTTAGTGGACTTTTCCACTTTGAATTACCTACATTATCTTTTCTTGTGTTGTCGTAATATGTTTTCTTTCTAATATCCATACTGACTGACATGGTAACTGTACATAATTTTCCAGCTAAGATACCATTTCCACTTACTCAGAGGTTCAGGTCAATGTTACAAAATGGTATTGATTTGAGTACTGTTGATGTCAGCTATGTCAGCAGTCGCTCATGGTATTTTTCCAACTCATTAGCAAAAATTATTAACGTTATGTTGGGTTCTTACATACCATACAGCTGGAATGCATGTGATGATTAACTATTGTTGTCATTTAGGTATTTCCTGAATCTATTTGGGCTGAGAGGTCTATTCAGTCTTATTCTCGGAGAAGAAAATGGTTGGTATCTCTTAAACTTCTACTTCTTTCATAATTTAATTGGTCTCTGTTATTTTTACCTTCTATATATAAAAGATAACAATAATATGACTGGACAAGTATCTATTTCAATATTGGGCAAATACTTCAAATCTGATCTAACATGAACATGTCTGTTTGATGCAGCAACTGATGACACACAACGCATGATGCAAATGAGTGGATTTGGATTCGATTCGACAAGGGTATGCATGTTAACGGTTTTTCTGCCATTTCCTGATGATTGATGTTCTGTGCAATTTTTTTTACATAAGTTGGTTTCTTCTAAAACCTTTTCCCACGCGGAGAAGTTAGATCTTATGTACTTTGCATTCAACTTCCACCAGAGAATCCATACAGACTTAGAACGTTACCTGTAACCAATCTTTTGATTTTAAAGTTCCTGTTTTCATGTCTCATGAACTTGGCGGACAGATTTTTGTCAGTAGGAACCTTATTTTTCAGTTTACATAGAATATTTTAATTATGTCTGCTATCCATGTTATGTGAACTTTGAAAAAGGTGTTGGTTGTTACATATGGAAGATTTTTTGAGTCTATAAATATAGGATATCTGGACACCAGAAAAATTTCAGTACATCATAACATTAACGCATTTTGTTGTAAAAATCATATGCAAGCACACATGCTCGACTACTAAGATATATTCCTTCTGATCCCTTATATTCAGCACACATATATTTGGATAAGGTCATGATGATTGTGTCTTATTTTCACACAATTCTGGTCAGAGTTTGGGCGCAGAGAAAGACAGTCTAGACATTGTTCAACATGAATGGGCCTTGCCGAAATTTGAGCAGCGGGCAGAAGCTGTGTTGAAGAAACTTGTCAGTTGAGAAACTATAAGAGCTGGTAGCTACCAGCGTGTAACCTTACATCTTCACGGTGTTGCTTCATTATTGGTGCACGTGTGGCCTGAAGTCATGAAGTTGGCATGGACTTCAAATGTTAGCACGGAAATGAGTGAAGAAGACTGGTTTTCGAGCTTATTGCATGTATTTTTTATTGTGTTGATTTTAAATTTATGGCGTTGTCCAGGGTTCTGGTTGTTAATTTTGACAAATGGTTCGCTCTTGTATTCCCTCGTTCTAATTATGTATTCTGTAATGAGGAATTTTGCCGAAGGACATATATGTCCCCCAACTCGTTTGGCAAAATAATTTAGAGCATCCGAAGTTTTATTTTGGAAAGACTACTGATACAGACAGACAGCCCTTCAACGGTGGACCAAGTTCCAAAATAAACTATAGTAGAAAATCAAAGGGTTAACAGAGTTCGTAATTGTAATTTCGAAAGAAAAAGCATGTCTCATCGAGGTAGGACAACATTGGACTAAAGTGTTTGGACGATCATAACGGAATACTAAAGCGTTAGGACATTCATGGCAGAAAATCAGGCACAGTTAAATGTCTTAACTAATGGAGATAATTGTTTTCACCAACTGATAGCCTTATTTAGTGGAATGTTGCTAGAATAATTTGTTATAGGGGCAACAGATCCTGCGTTATTTTTACGCATGATTTTTATGAATACTGCTATTTGCAATCGCTCACTATTATAGTTGACATACATACATATGACAGTTAATGATTTAATATATTAATGTGGTAGTTTTTTTATTGTCTGATGCATCAAATCATTAATTGACATATGCGAGTAACTACGGTAGTGAGCAATTGCAAATAACATTATTCTATTTTTATTTCTTCTACTCGTACAATTTAGTTTCTCGGGAAATCCTATTTGTTAATGGGAAACACCACTTGTACAATCGCGATTGACAACCTCGCACAATGATGGATCCCGTTGTGTTTAAAAAAATCAAAAAATACCCCGTCTACCCACCTCATATGTGATAGGTTGTCAACAAAATCACCCCCCTTCTCATTGTACAAGTAGCACGCTTCTTTGTTAATACCCTTATTCCCATTTACTCTGAGCTGTCCTAACTTATATTCATCGTACTATTCTTGCTATTTACGCTTTAGTAACTGTCGCTTTATTGACTTTCAAGTTCGTCGAATGTCCTGTTGGACAGACTCAATTTACACCACTAAAAATGTACAGCACTAAATCATTGATGTATGACATCATCAAATAGTAATTATATTAACCCTTAAAACTACCTTAAACCATTCAGAAGTGAGAGACCACACGTCAAACCCTATATGATGAATCAGGCGAATAATTTTGATTATATATCAGCCAAAATACAAAATGTTTAATAATACACTTGAATGCGATCCAATGTTTAAATTTACACGTGGCATACTCCTATTTGTTTACGCCACCGTTAAAATCACAAATAATCGTGGGCCTGTCTCGTGAAGTGGGGTCTCTACACCGTCCATCTGTCAAATCAACTTTTTTTTTTTTTTTTAAATAATGTTATTTAGTCCTATTGAAATTGCAATCTCAATCTAGATAACGTCAATGTGATATTAAATGATAAGTGAAATTAAAAAACTCATTTAATTATACCATTCGTTAGCATATTATCTAACGCCACTTAGATCGAGATTGCAACTCCAACGAGATAGATATCATTATTCTTTATCTTTACAGAGAATATACACCTATGACAGCAAGTCCACGCGTATACTATTTCTAGGATCTTGGTTCCTATTTATCTTCCACTTTTGAGTTTTTTTTTTTTTTTTTTTAAGAATATATTTTATAAATTTTTAGAATCCATAGATAAAAATTAAGAGAAATTTGTGACCTTCATATAAAATTATTTTATTGATAAAATGTATAATTAAAAATAATTTTTTTTAAAAAAAAATTAAGAATGAAGCTCAAACGGGACACAAAGAAATAATCAAATTCAATAAAATAATGAAACGACCAATCCATTAGCATTGGCCGGCAAAATGGGTCAATCTGGTCTAACTCAATAGGTAAACGTCAAAGAAGAATTCTAAAGAATCAACAATCTATGTCTATTACTCTTTGTCTATTTTGACACTTCGGGTGTTTGAGCCTCGTTATTTTTTAAGAATGTATTTTGAAATCGTAGATGGATGAAAAATGTGTGATTAAATTTTTTTTTTATTTGCGTGTAATATTATTTTAATGAAAAAATGTGTTATTGAAAAGAAAATAGAAAAAAAAAATATTTTAAAAAACATGAGAATCAAACATCTCAATTTACATCTCCTTTGGATTTGAATCGTAATGTTAAAATTCTCAAAAATTGATAATCATGCAAAAAGCAAAAAGGAGTGGGGAATACAAAACACAATGAGGGATTCAGGGATGACTGTGATCCAACGGGGATTACATGACCACACACAAGTGGGTCCCTTGTCAAGAGTACACCACTTGGAAAGGTTCTTCTTCACGAGGGGCCCGAATCGAAGGCATTTTTTCAGAGATGGCCGTTTCTTGGATGCTCATTGCCGCTTATGTTTTCTAGCAAAATCATTTACTCACGACATGCTCAATAAAATTAGATTAAGCCATCATTTCGTACAGATTAAAATCAGATTTTGATAAAAGTCGATAAAATGTACGGTAAATATTGAAATTTCCACTGTAATTTTGTATAGTGGTGTTTAATATTGAGAGAGCCATGATTTAAGAAGCGTTAAAATTTTCGATGGTATAAGAAGCGATGCTGTGATGGCAATTGGGTCCCACAAAGTCACCGGCCTGGTCCCAGTTTCTTGGCCTTTGGTTCGTTACAATCATCAATTGGGTACCTAGTTTTCAAATGGTTAAACATTTTGATTTTGACCCCATTACTAATTTGCAACTTAACATCATTTCTTTGCTCACATTCTTTGTAGGTTTTTACTATTTCACATTGGTGGGATTGGATTCAGAGATTGTTTGACGAGATAAATTACATGGTAGTAATAATAAAAATTAAAATTAAAATCAACGATTATTCACGGAATCCACAAATTTTATTTACTTTTCAACCACACATCTCATCAATTTTTATCAAAATTTACTAAAAATATAATTTTTAACTAAACCAAACCGAGGTTAAATTTTTTCTGCATCTTATATAATATTTCATAACAAACATGACTCAACGGACTTGCATTTCGTTCTTTCTTACTAGAAGCTAGCTTACATAGTTTCCTAGTAGCGTAAGTTGGCCAAAAAAAACCCTAGAAACTAGTCGTTTCTGGCGAAACTTATAGAAGGCCTACCACTATATAGAGTACTAGTGAGAAACTATCACTCATGCGTATAGATGCAGAAGCTTCTAGAATGAAATCGAGACGAGAAGATTGATAGACGAAGTGCTAACCAACTAACATCGTGACAAAAGCATATTAAATTAGTAAGCCACGAAATATGAAGAAAAAAAAAAAAAACTCAAAAATCTTTCTCAGGCACAAAAATTGTAACAAATCAATCATGATGTACGCTAGTATTAAGACATCGTTCATTTACCAAAAAGATGAACAAAATCCGGCACGGCTCTACGAACACTGATTATTGAGAGAATTCCATACGTTTTTGCCACTTGAAAACGAACTTTTTGTGTCTTGTTCTAATAATTCGTTTAATAGCTTTTTAGAAAATCACAATTTTCCATTTTTCCGGCGAAAATATTATTAATAATTTCAGTTATTAAAAAAATTAAAATAAAAAATTGAAAGAAGTGTGAACGAATAGAAGTGGATGAACATGATAGCACAAAACATTCATTCAAGAAAAAAGATGATAACTACATGCAAAATGGCCTCCACCATGTGGATGTGGGATTTGTCCATTCAAAAAACAATTAACAATTACCTGTAAAAGTAAAGCCATTTACAACTAGACAAAGCCATCACTCGTGTCAGATTTCTTCTATTAATCAATTAATTATTTAATTCAAAAACCACTTATTTTACACCACTATAAATAGCACTCTAATTTATCAATCTTCTCATCCTCACACTCACTGGGAAATACCTCTTCTTTCCAAGTTTTCATCACCACATTTATTATTTTCATCAGTTACATATCACCCTTCAATCACAATGGCCACATCTCAGGTTTCTTTTTTTGTATTTTCATAGATCATAATCTCAGCAGCAAGTTCTAGTTTTAGATTACCTAGTGCAACCCACCTTGAGATCAAAAGTTTTTAGTAGATTAATCAAGTTTTTGATTTAGCTCCAGCAGTCGACTCCTATGCCGATTTAGGTTATTCAGGATTGATAATTTAATCGAATGCGATATTTGATCAATACTGATCCAATGAATTTATCTAAAGTTCACGCACTAATAAAAAATTGGCTACTTTCATTAATAGATCAATGCTGATCTCTTTTCTATATTTGTATATGATTGAATAATGGATAATGATCATTTTTATCAGTATTTCTATTATTGAGAGATTAAAAATTTCTACTTTCAATAGGTTGTGTCAGTTCCAACACCAGTAGCAGACACTGTTAAAACTGAGCAGGTGAAGACCGTTGTAGAGGCCTCAAAAGAAGAAGAGGTGGCAGCACCACCAGCTGTAGCCAAGGAACAAGTGAAAGCAACCGAAGAAGAGGTGACCGCAGCACCAGCAGCCGAGGTTGTGACTGAGGAAGAAAAACAAGTAACCGAAGAAGAGGTGGCTGCACCACCAGCTCTCGAGGTGGTGACAGAGAAACAAGAGCAAGCAACCGAAGAGGATGTGGCTGCACCACCAGCTGAGGATCCTGTTGCCCCTGTAGCCGAGACTAAGGAGGTTGCAATAGAAGAGACCGTGGCAGAAGATGAGACCAAAGAAGTTACACCCAAAGAGCCGGTGGAAGAGAAAATAGAATCTGAAGCTCCAAAGGAGGTTGTTGTTGAAGAGACCAAAGAAGAAGCTCCGAAATGCACTGATGCACCGGCAACCGAGGAGGAGAAACCAGCCGAAGTTGTGGCGCCGACCACGAAAAAGGAGTGAAGAATATAATTACGCAAGGTGGTACAAGAGAAGGTTTTGCAGCATTTTGGTTCTTTTATCCAGCACGTTAAAGTTGGTTAATTAAGTTTGTTTTCTATTGTTTCTTTCAGTTTGTTATTTTAGTATTTTGTATTGGGGTTTCAATGCAGAAATAATATTAGTATATTGGGTCCAAATCACTATATTATGATGCATAGTGAAGTGTTTACCTGAGTATGGCTTTCTGATGGAACGTTGATCCCTAGAATTGAAGAACATAATATAAATTATTTTTACTTGATGGTTTATTTTCTTTCTTTTTAACTAGTAATACATCCTTGTGGGAACCTTCCCACCTCTGTCCCAGATCACCGGAAGTAGCGTTCATCGACTCATCAACCGCTAGTGAGTCAATTCATAGGTGGTAAAAATGCAATTTTAAGTAAAAATAAATAAAAATTGAAGTGCCACCAAGGGGCAAGTTGCTAGTACAAAAAGAGCGACTTGGTCAACCCATTTAACACCCCTAAGCATTGCGCTGGATCCATTCACATTCTGCACCTAATTATGGATTGTTGCCATAGTCTCTGTCTTTGGTTCCCAGGTAAGAGTCCAGACAGCGTGAGGAAATGATTCTGACAGCGGCAAATGGCTGAAAACTGTCTATTTGAAGGTTTGAAGCAAAAAGGGTTATCCATTCCAGAATGATCGATATAAGCAATTCTTTTATTCTCTAAAGACGAGAAGAATATAAAGAGACACCTTTCAGTAAAATTACTGTATTCATCCGTTCAGTCTATGATCCAACTTGGGCAATTCCTTCGTGGCCAGTCTCGATTTTCAAATAAATACGCCTCAAAAAGGTATCATTCCCATAGTGATCATACGTAATGTATGCAACAACAAAAGAGAGTGAGCATTTAACATTACAAAGCATGGGGGAGGGGGATCAGCATTTCACCTTTAAAGAAAAAAGAATTCCAAAACGCAAGGGAACTCTAATAATTCTTGACTTTTTATTAACTAACTTGTACCGATATCAACATTTGATAAGAGACACTAAAAGTTACAATCTTCATTAAAGAGAACACAATGACAACACACCTTAATTACATGGTTTAGCTCCAAAACAGATTAGAGTTGCCAGTATTATGTACACTACAGCCTGAATGCACATCCTTTATGTGCAACAGAAAGCACTGTCCACAATTGCAGCTAGTTTGTCACCAAGTACCAAAGCTGCAACCTACATGCTCCTGAGTAATGACACGAAGTTGATTTCGCAAGATTGACATGGAAGGATAAGCAGGGAAACATAACCTGTAGAAGCATGTGTGAGAAGATGGTAGGCGATTGGAAGACTCAGACGACTTATAGATGTAAAGGCGAGAACCCAGACCACCAAAGCCTTCAACAGGTAGATATTTTATTGAGGTCCAGAAGAAGAGGAGAACTTTTTTCTGCTCTTTCGACATTCGCCCAACAATCTGGAAGGGTAAAATTTAGTAAAATTAGAAGGATAGGATTCATACAACTCCAAGCACAACAAAAGTTTGGGCACTTCACCCATATTGGGGAAATTCAGAGAATCCATATTGCAGTGCTTCAATTCAAAAGTTCTAGAACACATTTCTATCCTTTCATTCTGAAATTCTAGAAGAGCACACATATACCAATTAATCCCAATGATGAAGAAATTGTTCATAAGATGTCTGACCAAGAGTTGCTTCGTCTTGGAAATCATGAAAATGATGGCTCATCAGCTAATGTTACAACAAAATAGTAGTATTCACTTTCATCAAATATATTTTAAGAACATATGGAAAGAATCTTAAAATGGAAAGAAGCTCAAAAAACACAACTTCTAAAGAAACACTTTTCTTCTGTCTTAGGCTTGAAAGAGGAGACATCTCCTTACAAATATGTAGTCCTTCTATGAATTGCAAGACTATGTTTGATATGATGGACTAGATAGAATTGGGCATGATTAGAAAGAGTGGCATGCAATAAAATCTGTCAATTGTCCCATCTAGTGTTGTCTTGTAAATTTTCCTTTTTGAAGAAACTACACATCAACTAGTTTTTACATGAAAGCATCTCTACTGTGAACATTGAAAGTAGAATGTTTAGGTAAGCTTAAAAAGTTTACAAGTTCATTTACAAGTAAATAAGCAATTTTAGTTTTTTGAGGGTGCATGTTTGGACAAACTGTACTTGCAAGTATTTCTATGTTCGTTGTACAGTTACTTGAGTAGAACTGTCAAAAGACATAAAAGGAAATTATGTTTTTCTGTAATAAAGTTCTGAAGTGGATATTTTCCATCCAAATCTTAATCAAATTGTACTTTAATAGATAAGTAAATCCGAGTGCTAATAGATTATTTAGATAACTTTTCATTGCCTCACTTGGTGTCCAAAGACCTTATTCAGACACTCAATAGCAAAAGATGGTATGGCTGCAATAGGATAAAAATGGAGATAAATAAAGCTTAGTGATAGGCCAAAGAAAAGTTGGTCCCTTCATTTCTAGGTATTTTCTTCATATTTGTGCAGGTCCAACATTTTTCTATTAATGTAGTATATCTTCATCTGAATTATTGCTCCATCTGCAGCTTCTTATTCCTAGAACCCTCATCTTCTTTGACCTACGGTCATTCTCTTGTAAGTTTCCTAAAGGATATTAGCATCCATAGTAAATATCATTGTTTCTCTCACACTTCCATAACACTTTCTTAGGAACCCTATCATCTTTTCTCTTTTTGAATTAACAAAATCCACATATAAGTCCTGTTTCTTTTCTCTGTTACTTCATCATCAAATTTCTGAAGTAGGTAGATGATTCCATATCACACTTTCTCGACAAAACAACAAATTAATTGTTTAATGCCTCCCAGTTACAAAATAATTTCCCTCAACTAAAATTTCATTCCATAACCCATGAGCTTAACATGTCTATAATTTATACTGCCTTGAATGCCCCCTTCTCCAACATTTTTTATTCATTCATTAAGCATCTGTTAACATTTTAAGATCTTATTATATAATTCCATCAAACATAAATACCTACCTCACCTAGAATAAGATTTCATATGGCCCAATTGCTTTTCAAGTCTTCATCCTCCTTGTTCAATTTTAAGACAGATTTATTTCCTATAGTTAGTAGGATTTTAATGTTCCCGAATATCTACAATATGTCAAATGATAGTCTAGTCCTCCTCAATAATCTATAATTAATTCCATCTTCTTCCCGTTGGTACTAAATAAAATTATTTGATTTTCATCCTTGTGCACTCAACTTCTCACATGCTTTTACATGAGACTCCCAAATATCACATCTCTTGCAACATTTTGGGCCATCTGTCTCTACGATCCAAGTTCCTACTCTAATTCTATTTTCTTCGACTAATTTTACTCCACTCAAATTCATAACAGCGTGGGAACCTCACTTGATGTGCTATGCAATGTCTTATAATCTAAATATTTGTTCTTATTATCCAAAATTTCCATATCCCTCAGCACTTGTATGAAAAACTTAGCAAAACAATTGTTCAAATCAACTGTACCAGGAAAATGCATTTACCAGATAAAGACTATCTCTAGACCTACAAAACTAAATGTAATTCTTGTTTCGATAATTGAAGAGGACAAATATTGTTGAGGTAAATAAGATGGTCAGATAAAAAAATGTCCTGCAACAATAGCTAGACAAAATGCAAATGACAATGGAAAAGAGCAACTATCAATTTTATTTTTTAACTAAACACGTCATACTATAAATTCTACAAATAACGTGAAAATCTGTATGCAATTTGTTAACTATTAGTGTCAATAATATTGAACCCTAGTAGTATAGATTTACTTTTGGATTTTATTTTCTTTTAAATAAAGAAATAGTTATAATTATTATCAATGAGATTATTCAAACAAGGCCATGGCATTCAAACCATCAATAGAAGATACAAACTTTGCTATAAAAGACAAGGAAAAGCGTTAAACAAGATAGCTAGTCATTGAATTAGAATTAAAATATGTTAAGTTGTGGAGCCTAATTATTGTCGTTGTGCGAAGTTAGTAAGCGGATCGATCTCTGCGGTGAGATCGTCGTAGGAGTTGGAAGGAAATTTCTGGTTTAGGAATTTGTGTCCTTATAGACTTTGTTATAAACTTCTTTTCATCGTAGGTTAGAGAAGATGGGTTTGTGATTTTTTGTTATAAACTTCTTTTCATCATAGTGAATTATTGTAGGAGAGGAATAAGACGAAGTCTCACGTTGAGGCTAACATCTATAAATTTTATGTGTTCTTTATGCTAATTGATTGCTCTAGGTAGAATAGAATTAGAATTTCTAATTCTCAACAAAATATTGTTCGGGAGAAACTAAGCAAGTTCGGATGGAATGAGATCATATATTTAAGACTTATATTAGGATAGTCTATGGTACTTTAGTGCCTATGCTCCGAAAATAGAATTATATGTGGCAACGACGCAAGACAAATGGTTGATTTAGGTAATCTAGATAAGATCTTCATAGATTGAACAAGTGTGAAATCTAAAAATGCATAGGTTTCTAACAAGTCCAAATTAGCTAAACATGAAGCTGACAGGATAAATTGGGAGCGTGAAGAGAAATGTATAATAAGTTGTACAATTATCTTGGAACCAAGGATGAAAAGAATTATTACAAGATAAACAGGCTAAGAAAAAAGAAATAGAAATCTAAACCAAACACATTAAGCATCAAAATCAAAAAGTTACCTTGTATGGTGAAAATGTTACAAAAGGATGGATTAATTTGGGAAAATATTTAATAAAAGGCATAGCGTGGATCTTGGGGATGTTTAAACTCTATTTAAGATATAAATGTTAAATATATTTCCCCAAAGTAAGATTAGCAACCAAGACGGCGAAAATTAAGCCCTTGTTTGAGCCCCATTTTGAGAGGAAAAAATGCATTTTTGAATAGTGATTTTTGGAGAATGTGGGGTTAAAAATGAAGAAGTTTTTTTCGATTTACGTGTAATATTATTTTATTGGAGAATGTGTAGTTGAAAATGAGTTCTTCAAAAAATAATTTTTTGGTAAATAGAGCTCAAACAAGGGCTAAATGAAATTGGTCCAAATAGAATCTTTCGTTAAAGTTTAGAAGCGAGTGAGCAGTTTGGGTAGTTATCAACAAAATCATTAAATGAGATTTTAAGAGTAAAAAAAGATTCTCCATGTAACAAGGTCGAGTCTGATAGTGTCCACTGCTTAAAATAGCTATTTAATGCTTATGCCTTGATGCCTACCTCATTTGAGGCTATCAACAAATATTTTTTTGACCGTGCATGAATTCGAATACGATACTGATACATAGATACAACTTTTTAACAAAACTTGGGATACTTGTGCGTGTGTGTGTGTGTGTGTGTGTGTGTGTGTGTGTGTGTGTGCGCGCAGGTATTTTTCACAAGTTAAATATAAAATTCAGCACAATTTTATTATTATAAAAAAGTAAAATTGAGCCCCATTTTGTGTGAAAAATGAGTTTTGTACTAGAGATTTTTTTGGAGAATGTATGGTTAAAAAGAAAGGAAGATTTTAGATTTTCGTGCAGAATTATTTAATTAGGAGAGTGTGTGGTTGAAAATGAGTTCGAAAAAAAAAAGAGTTTTTAGAGAATAAGGCTCAAACATGTGCTTGCTTCTTTGAAATTGTTAATTAATAAATAGTCTATTTTCAATAAATTACTAATAATAACAATAGTTACATATTAAGTAAAAAAACTTTGTCATCTATTGTCAATAATAATATAATAAGTTTTAAAAAGTTTAAAACCAAAATCATTTTTCTTCACTTGTCCTACAACAAGTATTGAAAATTTAATAAAACATTAAAAAATATAAATTAATTAAAAAACACTTATCTAGTACGTATCAAAGAGTGTTAAAGCATACCTGAGCTTGAATACATATTGAATACGGATACGCAATCAGTTTCAAGTATACATGCTTCTTAGCATTTCGAAGCTAGAGCTTTAATGCCATTTGTCAATACTTAGCCTCTATTTATTAAGTGTTACATCTCTATTTACTTGCATAAGTTTCAAAGCGACTGAGTTGTGTGCTTGTTTATGAACTTCTTTTTGGACATTTAATTATTTGCCCTCAATATTTGAGCTATTTTTTATAAACCAAAACGTTTACGTTTTTTTTTTTTCATTTTTATCGATCAAGTACCAGGATGATTGTGCATATATTAAGGTGTAAACCCAAAGTGTCAGATAACCATTTAAGTTTATGACACAATATTTTCCTGCCCCTTAAGTGCCATTCGTGAGGCTTACACCTCAAGGTTAAGCCTCAAGACAAATAAGTTGTTTGCCCTTTTGTCTTACACTCATTGGACATTCTATTATTGACCTTAGCTTTTTAGGTTATTTTCTTTTCTTTTACTGATTTATTTTATGTTGTTTGCAAGCTAAACTTTCAATTTTGCTAATTTGTTCTATAATGGATTTTTAGATGGTGCATGATTCATTAGGAGATTTTATGTACTTTTATATTCTTTTGAATATTTATTAGCCTATCTGGAGGCTTTACGCCTCACCTCTCCAAGGAAAAACACTCCGGTAACTGATTAAGCCTCTTTGAACATTGTAGAGAAATATAGAAGGAAAAAAGGAGAGAAAAATACACAAATGGATTCTATTTATTTAAGAGAGGGAGAGGGAGATAGTGAGAGAGAAAAGGAAACTAGAAGGAGGACACATTGAAAGTTAGAAGGGTAATTGGCGCAAAACGTCCCTACCTATGACGGAGTTTGTGGAAAACGTCCCTACATTTGATTTTTTGGTGCAGAACGTCCCTACCTTTGTATTTTCTTGCGCAAAACGTCCCTTTCATCAATTTTTAACATAAAATGACCATTATACCCTCCTATATAAATAAAAAAAAAAAGAAAAGAAAAATAAAGAATAAATTGCAATATGCTCCTAATGTCAACGTGAGTGTTATTGGAATTCTTCCAAGCTTCTTGAATTGTCGCCTTGTTGTTTTAACCTCTTGCGAACTGCAATGCTTCCCTACCAATAGTGGGAGGTCTTGTGTCGGGCCCCTTACAAG
>CAIGRH010264403.1:0-13541 GCA_903798295.1 Fraxinus nigra
TCACAATTAATATAAAATTATTTTGATATTTAAAATTTATCGACCATATTTCAAGATTTCCAACAAATTTTAAATCGCTTAAAGCGCATATTTGTAACTTAAAATAGTGAATCAAACGTTAAAAAAAAAAAGCTTAATTTAAGATAAAAATTGAAAAAAAATGAAATTGAGAGAAATTAGTGTAAGTATGGTGTTGATGGTGGATAGAAAAGAAAAATTAACGATTATGATTTTACGTTTAATAATTTAAGATACTTTTTATATTTAAGCTTAATCGATAATATATTTATTATTATCACATTGTAAGCTTTTTTTATAAAAATTTAAATCGATCCAAATAGATATTCATATCGCAAAATATTAAATCAAACGTTGTAGGAAAAATAAAGTTCAAAAAAAGAACATTGAAATATAAAATTATTTTTGATATTTAAAATTTATCGACCATATATTTATTATGGTCGCACTTCAATATTTCCAACAAATTTTAAATCGCTTAAACACATATTTGTAACCTAAAAAAAAACGGCTCAAGCGGCTAAGTCGAGCCGAAAAAGGCTTGGGTCCGCTTATGACTTATGAACAGTACACACAAACCAACTCTTTTAATATAGTTATAGATAGATATAGATATAGAAGATTACATTAGAAGAAGATTAGAGATAGAAGAAGATAGATTAGATTAGATAGATAGATACATTTAATTATACATATTTAAATTTATTTTTCATAAATTAAGTTATAATTATTTATTTAATATTTATTAATAAATATATTATTAATAATCATTAATTAAAATTACATATCATTCTATTTTCTCTGTCTATTCACACACTTTCGCTAAACTCTCTCTCCATTCTCTTTCTCTATGGAGGCGACGATGATGGCGTGGTGGTTGCTGGCCGTGTTGTAGAGAAGTCGTGTAATTGGTTGGGATTAAGTGTGGCGGCGGCCGGCGGGTACAAAAGCTAGATCTATAGCCGCAACCAACTCCGATCAACACCGCGGGCAGATCTGCTTCCTGCCCTTGTTCGGTTTTATCTCTGTGTGGTCTCTGCCTATGTTTTTGGTTTCTGCTTTGTTTGGTCTTAACACAACAAATCAAAGAAAAAAGCAATTCAAATAATTTGAATGGAGTTTTTAAAGAATTTTGCACAAACAACCATCAGGGCCTAATCCACAAAGATTGATTCTCAACCACCTTGCCCAAACCTTCAATCTCCAACTCAAGTCAGTAATCCTTGGATCACAAAAACACAAGATTTTCCACAAAGAAAACAACCACGAAAGGCATTAGCAAGAAGGAGTAATTGATGGCAGGTTTCACTAAGAAATCACAAGAAGATTTCATAAAAAAATCAAGTAGATAAATGAAGAAATAAAGAAAAAGAGTTAATTAAATCAGTGCTCCCGAACTTTACCAATGGTTATTATTTGCTCACTGAAATTTAGAAAGAAAAAAAAAAAAATTACCCACTGTTCATTTATTCAAATATTTACCCATTCATCGCTCCTTTCAAATCTGTTATCCAGACGAAAACTTCTCATCTACAAACGAAAAACTGATGTGGAATAGTTACACCATTAATTTGTCCACTTGGATTTAAAACAAAATAAAAACATCCAAATTAAAAACTATAAATCATGCTTGCATGCTTATGGCCAAATTCCAAGTAGTAGAACTTACTTGAAATCACAAAAACGAGGTTGTATTCGCAATTGTGTCTCAAAATTCAAATAATTAACAAAATTGTCCTTCCGATGAATACAAGTAGAGGTGTTAGATAAAATAGTCTTCATTTCCTATTTAAATCCCATAATTTCAAGTCAAATGATTTTCTTGACATGTCCAATCAAACCGAATAAACCATAGTTATTGACAATATGCTAAAGTAGAAACATTGAAATAAAATTATGAGAAAGAGTCAATAGTCATAAAGGTATATAAGTGAGGTCATATATGCCTCGAAGACTCACACAATGAAGAAATATGGATACATTCTTTCATTTTTCATTGGTTGTTAAAGCACATGTGGCATGAAACACATGTTACGGTGTTTTCTCCCTTTCTTAAGGTGCATGTTTAATCTTACAAATTAAATACATAGTACAGCTCATAGTTCATATATTATTGGATATCTAATCTAAGTTCTCCTTATATTTATTTATCTAGGCTATCCCAATCGAGAACTCGATCTGGCTAATAAATAGGTCTAATGGATAGCAAAATTCATTTCGGTTTCTTATTGTAATTTCATCTTAATACCTCATCAAGGCGATTGAATTATGTACATAACATGATCACTTTGTCTCATCTCATAACACCTCAAAATTTCTGATGTGATTGTTCGTGTGAGTGAATCAATCTTGACATGTTTGACATACTTTGTGTGCAAAAGCAATAATGTACTAGTAATCACAACAAAAAAATTACTCTTAACATATGAACTCAAAACATTGTTCATTAATGGACATATAAAAAGTTTACATAGTACATAATTCAAATTCTATGTAATACTAGTGAATCAACATGAGTCATAAAAACATCTCTAGAGATATGTTTTTATAAATGGACCAGCTACCATTTGGTGCGGAAAAATATATTGCAAACTTATTTTTTTCTTTCATATGATGTCTTTAACAAAATTATATTTTGTATCAATGTGTTTGGCTTTGTTGTGATACTAGGGATCCTATATGAACCAAATAGCTTCTTGTACCACTGAAGCACATGCTATAAATTTTACTTCCATTATGGACAAGTAAATTAATGCCTATTTCTTGCTACACCAAGAAATGACGCGATTATTAAGCAAGAATATATACCTTGAAGTTGATTTGCGCTTATCTAGGTCTTCAACCCAATCAGCATTTGTGTATCATTTTAAGCACAAATCATTCACTTAATAGCATAGGTAATAATTAGCAGTACCCTTTAGGTATCTCCATATCCTCTTACAAGCTTTCCAATGCTCTTTACTAGGATTATATTTATACCCGCCGACCAGACCTATGCAATAACAAATGTTAGGGTGAGTACACATCGTAGGTTACATAATCAAGCTCCCAAACGCACATGAGTATGGAACTCTGGACATTTCTTCTTTTTTCCTCAAGTGCCTTAGGACACATGCGGAGACTTAAAGTTTTGTCTTTCAATAAAGGAGTGTCAGTGGGATTGCAATTCTCCATTCTGAAATATTCAAGAATTTTCTTTATATATGACTATTATAATAGAGCAAGAAGTCTTTTCGAATGATTTCTATGAATTTTAACATCTAATATGTAATCTGATTAACCCATATCCTTCATTTCAAAATTTGAGGGCAACTATTTCTTAATGGTTTTAATATATTCTTTATCATTCTCAGCTAGTAAGATATCATCTAAGTAGAGAGATAAAAGTAAAAATTTCTCATTGAACATTTTCAAATAAATACAGTGATGTTCATCCATCGTGACAAAATTGTACGAGATAACCACTTTGTCAAAACTCAAACACCAATGTTTAGAAGACTATTTTAGGCCATAGTTTGATCTTTTTAATTTGAATTATGCAACATGTACACAGCTAGATTACAAAGTTGGTTGACAAAATAACATCTACACCAATCATTTTAAAAATAAATTTTTAAATCATTTGAAATCAACGGTCCAGATTTTGCCAACACACTTTGTAATCCAACTTTTGTAACCCAACTTTGTACAAATAGCTTTATTGTTTTAATTTACAAACTTCATTTTGTTGACCTGTTTTACTGAAACCTACTGGTTGTTGCATATAGATTACTTCATCTAATCCTCCATGAAGAAAGGTAGTCTTCACGTCCACTTGATATAATTCTAAATCTAAACGTGCTACTATGATTAATAGTAGGCGAATTGAAGCAAAACTTATTACCGATGANCAATCATTTTAAAAATAAATTTTTAAATCATTTGAAATCAACGGTCCAGATTTTGCCAACACACTTTGTAATCCAACTTTTGTAACCCAACTTTGTACAAATAGCTTTATTGTTTTAATTTACAAACTTCATTTTGTTGACCTGTTTTACTGAAACCTACTGGTTGTTGCATATAGATTACTTCATCTAATCCTCCATGAAGAAAGGTAGTCTTCACGTCCACTTGATATAATTCTAAATCTAAACATGCTACTATGATTAATAGTAGGCGAATTGAAGCAAAACTTATTACCGATGAAAATGTCTCTTTATAATCTATACCCATCAATTGAGTATAATCCTTTACTACCAAGCGAACTTTATACCTCTCTACAGTCCCAATATCTCTTCATTTTATCTTAAGAACCCAATTGTTCCCCAATAGCTCTCCATCAGTCAGAAGATCAACCAAGTCCCAGAATTGATTTGGTGTTATAGATTACTTCTCTTCTTCCTTTGAATTCTTCCAGTTTTCCTTTGAAAGACATGATAGAGCTTTATGTACTGATTTTGGTTCTTCATCATCTTTTGGAGATACTAGGAAAACTTGCCCTTCAATGTTGAAATGACGTTTAGACATACTTTTTTCTAGTACTCTTACGAAGTGAAAGCTCCGATGTGACCCTGTCACTTGGAGATAAAAGTGTTTCATTTTGCACCTCAATTGATCCATCCAGTAGAACTCTATCATCTAATTCAAAAAAGGATTCTACCTTTTTAATTTCTTCCCTGCTAGGAAAATCGCTTTCAAGAAATGTTCCATCACGTGACTTTATCTCAGTTATAGTCCCATCGTGATTTTCACCTATAAAGACATATCATTTGGACTAGTCTGAGTATCTTATAAAGGTACACATCTTTCCTCTCAGACCTAATTTTCCAAACTTTCTTGAGGAATCATGGATATAGGCAACTGATCGTCAGGATCTAAGATAACTCAATTCAAGAGATCTACCTATCCAAAGTTGATATGGTGTAGTAGATACCAATTTAGAGAAAAATGTATTCAAAATATAGGTCACAGTTAACAAAGTATCTCTCTAGTAGAAAATGGGTAAGTTAGCCTGCACCATCATGGACTTCACCATTTTTAGCAAAGTTTTATTCCTCATCTTTGAAACACCATTTTATTGTGGTGTATTGGGACTAGTTAATTGTTACATAGTTCTTTGAACTCTTCGGGTAGATATCCATGCCCTCAGTCAGTTCTTAAAACTTTCATCTTTCTATCTATTTGATTTTCTACCACATTTAAATATCATCTAAAGCATTGTAATGCCTCTAACTTATGATAAATCAAATAGACATAACTATACCCTGTGAAATCGTTGATAAAAGTAATAAAATAAGAGGCTCTACATCTTATCCTCACATTCATAAGGCCACATATATTTGAATGGACTACCTGCAATAGAAGTTCAGCTTTTAAAGTTTTACCTAATGGTTTTCATGTTGTTTTCTAATTAGGCAATGTTCACAAGTAGGTAATAAAACCTTAGAGAGAACCCAGTAAGCCTTTTTTAGCTAACCTATTCATTATGTCTTCCCCAATATGTTCTAGTCTAGCATGCCATATGCATGAATGTTGCAAATCTTTAGAAAAAGAATATACATTCATAGAAAAACAACAATCAATGTAATAGTTATATGTGATTGGATCACAATCCAGCACAACAAAACCACTTGATACATATCTAGATCCATAATATACATTACCATTATAAATATGAACATAAGCACCACAAAAGTCCAAATTGAGACCTAATCTTGAAAGAACAACAACGAGAATTATGTTCATTTGTATCCCTGGTGCAAATAGGACATCATGAAGGAGAATAATACATCCACCATGCAAATGTAACTTGCATTTATTGATCCCTTTCACCTTTACTCACTAAACGATGTTGACAGAACTTCACAAATGCTTCTTGATCCTTGGTTACATGGTCTGTCGCTCCTAAGTTTACAATCCACATAAGATAAGACTCAGTTAGTATAAAAGTACTTGAGACATAAAAGCATTAAAGAAGTATTTACAAGAGCTGCCTTTTTGGCTTAGGGCATTTTCGAGCAAAGTGACCCAACACCTAGCACCTGACAGATGAAGTATTTCAACTTGCTCTTGTTTTTTCTTCTTTTCAAATCATTTACCCTTATTGTTGCGCTTGAGTTTGAACTTTTTAAGTCCCTGTCCAATTTTTTTCCTTTTCATTTCTCGCATTTAAACTAGTTCTTCTTACGTTTAAAGCTTGAAGCTTTTCCAGAACTAGATTCAGCCACAAAAGCACGTCTAAGGAATTTAGCAGCTGGAAGCAGCTCATCCTCTAGTTCCACATGGTAGGCATCATTAGCAAATATTTTGATGTTATCATTGTAAGTTAGATTGACTTTCAGATGTTGCTTATCAAAGAGTATGTGACCATCCGAATTTAGCTCCTTAATCATAGTAGACATGGTCCTCACGTGCTGCCTGATACTGTGATTAGAAGGTTTCTTATAAGTGTCAAGCTTAATGGTCAGTTGTCTGAGTCTAGTCACACTAGTACCATCATATGTCTCTCTCGAATATATCCTGATATCATTAACAGTTAAGAACTGCTTACACTCATGAATGAGATCATCCACAACGAAACTTACTAAAATCGCACGAGCAATGTAATCTTTCTTTTTCCACGTCTAGAAAGTTTCCCAATCCTTTCTATGTTGAGGAGTTTGACCCACCCCTAGGTCTTCCATCACGTGGTTAATTCCCTTAAGGCAATCTTGTTCCTCTAGCACGCCCAAATTTTACGGTGACAAGTGTTATAGTAATTATCATTCAACTTGTCACCCTTGTTAAGGTCATGTATGATATTCTTAAATGCCGTAGTTTGTTAAAATTTTACAGGCAATCATATAAATATATATTTATGCACATATATCATTTTGCGCTCATGCAAATTAAGTTTTATGATAATTTCACACTAGACACGGAGTCGAAAGTTCACTAAGTCCCCAATTATCGTCCATTATCCTAATGTTACTTTATCACAAAATTAATTTTGTAGTGCAAAATTATAAGTTCTACGTCAAAATTACTTAAACCCTTTGAACCTTAGGACTCCCACTAAATTAAGCAATTAATCATGTATAAAGTGAGCATGACACTTTGACTATGTAATAAACACAAACATAGATAAATTTCAAAAATGTCAAATATTTACATGCTTTTATATTAAACTTCTTTATACAACATGAAAAAATATTACATAGATATTATTCGACAATATGAACTAACAAAACATATCTAAATTGATTATAAAATTATCATTTTCTGAATTCCATTTCCTCATCAAAATCCTGATCAAATAGCTATAGGCTAGATGTGGTGAATTATCTAGAATCTCAATGGCTCTATCATGCCAATACTTGGGAAGAGTTCTAATTAGAAGATACATACTATCCACCTCACAAATAGGCTATCCCTAATGCATCACTTCTAGATGCATTGCTTGGAGATGTTTTATGTAATGTACCAAGTTATCTCGTGGATCTATTCATAGTTTCAATAAGCATGAAATTTTTAACACGTTCCACAACATATACTTTAGTAGCTTTTTCTCTAAAGATGCTAAAACTTCGCATTGATCAAACCATATCTGATCAAGCATAAAAATTGAAAACTAATCACAATGAATCACATAACCAAATCAAAACCCATACAACTCATGAACGTATACAAAATATGGTATTTTAAACACTTTCAGAGTATTTTTCATTTTCAAAAAAATGAGAGCACGGCAAAAAAATAACTCCTACTAGGCAAACACTACTTAACAAATATTTTTTTATAAGAGTATTTTCAGAAATTAATCAAATTAAAAAAAAAATTTAATGCATTTTACAAATTT
This sequence comes from Fraxinus nigra, assembly GCA_903798295.1. Lineage (NCBI taxonomy): Eukaryota > Viridiplantae > Streptophyta > Magnoliopsida > Lamiales > Oleaceae > Fraxinus > Fraxinus nigra. The sequence continues at coordinate 7,838 of CAIGRH010264403.1, forward strand.
TATTTTAAACATTAAATTATTTGAAAATTAATTTTAATTACTTTTATAAAAATAAGAATATTTTAGGGACTAAGTTGCAATTTCTCAAAATGGATTTGGAATTGTCAACGTGCAATATTCCAAATTTTAGATTTGGACTCTACGTACCATACATGCCAATTCGATCCGAAAAAATAGTTGTCTTTTTCACTAGTTTCGACATTGTGAGTTCGTCTGTGTGGTCAGATTTTACAACCTCAATTTTTAAGACTATGTTTAGGACGCAAATAGAACTGACTGAGACTAAAAATTGAAAGGATGGGTATTGTTCATCATTTTCTATATAATGCAGTTTTTCATATTTGTGTTGAAACTTCAAGAGGCCATAACTTCTTTAGTTTAAAGTCAAAATTAATGACCTTTATACCTTTAGAAAGATATCAAGAAGCTCTTTCAACCATACTAAATGGGTAACATGAAACCTAATGTACAACAAGTTATTATGTGATGAAGTTTCATTTCACAACTAGGGTTCGCTTTTTTTTTTCCCCTCAAAATACAAATCAAAACGAATTGAAATTTTAGAGATATGTTCTACATGCTAACATGAGCATACGGTATAAGTTTCGTGAGTTTATATGGTGTATATCAAAAGTTGCCAATAATGACGTTTCAAGCTTTGGAAGAAATTAGAAACTCATGCATTTTGATCATTTCAAAAAAAAAAAAAAATCGGCATCTAATTACGCAAGAAAACAACTTACTTAGGCTATGATACCAATGTAAATCATGCTAGTATGCTTATAACCGAATTCTAAGTAGTAAAACTTACTTGAAATCACACAAAAATGCGGTCGAATCACTTACCTTTGTTTTTGCTTCCTTCCACACTGCCTTGCACTCTCCTTGCTCAAAAATCCGATCACAGAAGGAAGGAGTTTAATAGCCACAATTGAAGAATCAATTTTGAGATGTTAATTTTACAAGAATCAAGCCACAACACCTTATGTATTTTGTATATGTGTTCTCCACGAATATGCATGATTATTTTTTTATGTTTTTTAAATATAGAGGAGGTTACATGAAGGTTGAGGAAGGTGGGAGATTATAGTTTCTAATTCAAAGCCTTAACTCCATCAACTTCTCCCTCCAAATCACCCCGTGCAATTTGGGTCGGGTCGAGTCAGGTCAGGTCAGCCCACATGTTTGACCTATTTTCTTCCAATGTGTAGAATTTCGGAGCATGTACAATCATAAATTACGAGTTAAGAATTCTTACTTGAAATGATGAATTCCAAGATCTTTTGAATGGTTGAATCACATTCATTTCCAAAACTTCAAATCTACAATTTTTTGTGCTTTAATGTTCTGAATCCCTATCACAATGGAAGGGAATTATTAGCTACAACCTAACTGTCAATTTTGTGAGTTTTCATGTCAAAATAGCGGTTCTAGGTGTCTTTCAAATTTGGTGATATTTTCATACGAATGATTTGTGCTTCAAAGGATACGCAGATGCTGATTGGGATGGAGATCCAAATGAGTGCAAATCAACTTTGAGATATACATTATTGCTAAATAATGGTGCCATCTCTTAGAGTAGTAAGAAATATGCATGCATTTTCTTGTCCACAATGGAAGCAGAATGTGTAGCATTTCATTGTCCACAATGCTATCAATGGAATGATTTGTGCTTCAAAGGATACGTAGATGTTGATTGAGATGGAGACCTAGATGAACGCAAATCAACTTTGAGATATACATTCTTGCTTAATAATGGTGCCATCTTTTAAAATAGCAAGAAATAAACATGCATTTCCTTGTCCACATTGGAAGCGGAATTTGTAGTATATACTTCAGCGACCCATGAAGTTGTTTGGTTAAGGAGATTCTACAGAATTAAGAGTTTCGTTAAGGAAATTTTTAAAGCATCTAAGAGTCCTTAGTGGTGATATAGGACCTATATTGATTTAATTTAGTCGTTAGACAACTATTGCATATACAAAGGATCACAAGTATCATAATAGAACCAAAAACATTATTACAAAATATAATTTTGTAAGAGACGTCATAGGCAAGAAAGAAGTAAGTTTTCAGTATATTTTTACATACCAAATGGTAGCAGATCCATTTACAAATCCTATCCCAAGAGATGTTTTTATGACTCGTGTTAAATCTTTGTATTGGTAGAATTTGAATTATGTACTATGTAAACTTTTTATATGTCAATTAATGAACAATGTTTTAAGTTCACATGTTAAGAGTAATCCTTTTTTGTGATTACTAGAACATCATTTTATTCTCACATATAAAATATGTCAGACAGGCTAAAATTGGTTCACTCACACGAACAATCGCCTCAGACACTTTGGAGTGTACTAAGATGAGACAAATTAATCATGTTATGTACCTTGAGTAGGTATCAAGATGAGATTACAACGAGAAATCGAAATGGATTTTGCTATCCATTAGACCTATTTAATAGCAGATCAAATTCTCGATTAGGATTGTCTAGAGAAATAAGTATGAGGAGAACTATGATCTGTATAGTGTGTTTCATTTATAAGATTAGACATTTGTCCTAAAAAGAGAGAAAACATCATAACACGTGTTTCATGCCGCATGTGCTTGAACAACCAATGAAAAAAGAAAAGAAACTGACCTTGTTTCTCCATTGTGTGAGTCTTCAAGGCACATATGACCCCACTTATATACCTTTACAACTTTTGACTCTTTCTCAGAATTCTATTTTAGTGTTGCTACTTTAGTAAATTGCCATAACTATGGTTGATTGGGTTTGACATGTCTAGGAAAGCAACTGACTTGAAATTAAGAGATTCAAGTACAAAATGAAGATTATTTTATCTAACACCTCTGCTTGTGTTCACCGACCAGACAATTGCGTTAATTATTTGAGTTTTGCGACACAATTGTGAATAAATATTAACGAGAAAGTTGAGTATGTTCTATGATTAGTCGATGAGTAAGAAATACTTGAACTAATGTTATAAAATATGTTTGGGGTATAGCGAGAAATATACTTCCTCTAGTAGAATTACTATATATCCCTAACAGATGTATAGTATTGTGTGTTCTTAAATTAATTTGCTGGTCGACGACCCATTTACGTGTATAAACTTGGAGATGTTGAGATATATATAATATAATATTAAAATTAGGTTAAACCCATCATGTGTTAGTGGGATATGGTAGAAGAAAATGAGTTACCCATGTAGACTGACATGACCTGAATTGCATGGGAATGGTTTGGAGGGAAAAGGAAAAAATCGCTCAAATTAAAACCCCCAATCATATGAATATAAACCCTAACCCATACTCAAATCATCATCTCATTTTCATTTCCATTTCATTTCATCCTCCCATTTTTTTCATGGCTTGTTTTTGTAAAGATACGAGTTTGTGGCCTTGAAAATAAAAATGAAAATGAAAAAGGCCCTCGAAGAAGGAAGTCTCAAAAAGTGCACAACAGATTTCAATAAAAAACAGTTTACAGAATATTCAATCCTTTTTCTCCTGGTGAATTATTGTGAGGTAAGGAATTGTTAGTTATTGACTAATTATGAAAAATGGTCAGAGTTGGTTACAATTATTGGTTAATGAAAACTGAGATTCACGAATGCACGGTGTTAGGAATTAACTTTAGCTCATTAGCTCCACATCATCATTCCTGGTCATTGGCAAATCATTGGTGATTCAGTAGCCTCTTATCCTTGCTTTCATAACCGTCTCTTCTTACTGTTATTGGACCACCATTCTGTTATTGAAAGATTCCAACATGATCCATAATTTATGGAACCACCTAACAGCTGTAATATCTAGATTTTCTTGTAGTAATGCAATGTATTATATATATAATAAGCTCGATCAATGAAGCTCACGGTTCAGTATTATCTTCTTCTTCAATTATATATTTAACTTGGTATCAGAGCAGCCATGGCAAATGCTAGTAATACTCCTTAAAATGCTAATCCTACAACTGCTACAGCAGCACTGCTGCACCACTCCTAGGAAACAATCAACTCTCACCATTCAGTGTTAACTTGACTCAAACTGTGTTTGTGAAGCTGGATAAAAATAATTATCTGCTATGGAAGAATATGATTCTCTCAATTATCTAAGGACATAATCTAGTAGGCCATATTCTTGGGACAAAGGTGTGTCCTCAAGAATTTACTAGTACTCAAATCACTGGTGAAGCTGGAACAAGTGTTGAAATTGTGAAGAACCCGAAATTTTGTGAATGGATGTCAATAGATCGGCTGTTGATAGGGTGGCTTTACTTCTCCAAATATAGCAATGGGAGTAATGGGTGCAGCCAACTCCAATGAACTCTGGACTACCATTGAAGAAAGCTATGGAGTTCAAAATAGGTCAAGGATAACCTTTGTCATTGGCGAACTTTAGAATATAAGGAAGGAAAATCTGAACATAGACCAATACCTGAACAAGGTGAAACAACTTGCTAATAACTTGGAGATTGCAGGCAAAACTATCACTCAGACAGATTTGATCACCCAAGTTTTGGTAGGAGTAGATGAAGACTATACACCAATTGTTTTTCAACTTAACAGTAGAGATCACATCTCTTGGGGAGAACTTCAATCTACATTGATGACTTATGAAAGTTGATTGGAACATCTCAATTCAATCAGAAATGAAATGGAAGGTTTGAACCTTAACCAAACCTCAGCTAACATATCTCAGAGATCAAGTTTTGGTCACAATCACTTTAGGTCTAATAGACCAGATATGGGAAGAAGATTCACAAACTTCAACCACTACAAAAGTGGAAGAAGAGGTAGAAGCAGGAAAATATGGAAAAATGAAAATATCACCTTAAAGACTACAAGAATAAATTGTTCTTGACATGTTTTTATACGATCGAATGCCCAAACGTACCACAAGCCCACATAGCCTTGTGCAGAACTTCGTTCCATTTCCAGAATGTACTCATGGGCAAATATCTAACAACCGAGATGAAAGTTATGATCGTTTTCATTCACGCTGCTTGTTTTCTTTTCAAAAATCTTCCAAACCTTGAATCCAACTCGTTTCGACTTCCGAGCCCTTCACGAAACTTGAACCTTGGCTTGTCAACTTCTTCATCACTGCACCACTTGGATCAAATGAAATTTTTTTCCTTCCATGGCATAGGATCAATACACGGTACCCATCCATTTTGTAGCTATAGATGTATTGCAGGACAAACACTATCAGCAATAGATATTGTATGAACTCCCATGTACAATTATCAACCTGAAAGAAAGAATTAACTAAAATATGGTTGAATTTGTTAGCTTCCTCTTTGTACTCATAATGCATCGTCTCCACCATATCATGCTTAACAATGGAACTCTGATCTTCATTCTCCACAATATTTTCAATCATTTGCTCAACACATTCTTCTATTATTTTCTCAATCTCTTGCTGAACCATCTCTACAATTTTTATACCAGACTGCTTATGCTTCTCCTCTTTAATTGGTTCACTCTCCCCAACATCAACTACATTTTTCAATCCATCATCTTCCATCTCAACTTCCCTATTTTTGGACTCCTCCTACAATTCAACTCCGATGTTTTCCTTAAGTGTGGTCATCTATCTCTCTTGCTTTTTCCGTTCTGCCTCACCTCTTACCTTCTAATGGTCTGCAAATGATTGTTCTAGTATCAACCCAGCCAGAGTAATTTTTACCCCGTCCTGA
>CAIGRH010264446.1:0-12428 GCA_903798295.1 Fraxinus nigra
AGCCAAAATGGCGTGAATGTCTGGCCAATAAATTAGGTTTGCTCCATTACACTCTAGCGCAGTCTACTTTTCTGAAATACAATCTTGTGACTTTTTCACATTGCCCAGAAACTATAGTTAAAAAGCATAATTGTGATAAAACCATCTAAAATGATTTATCACTTACAAATTTACATACATAGCTTCTCTTGTGAAAGTAATAATTAATAACTGGAATTAGCCGCTGTGGAAATGTTCATATTGTTTAAATTTTACAGTATAAATGCAACCACAGACCTGCACTAGTCTGTGAAATTGCAACTTCAGAAAGCACAAAACTTTTCAGGAGGTGAGAATTTTTGAACAGGTGTTGTTTCAAGCAAAACTGTGGCAAAGGCCAATTTTAATAATAATTGTTAGTCTTTTACAATGACATCCTGATATTCACAAGGATACAGGCCCAAAATTTTGAAGACCTATACGTCTATGTATCAAGGTCATTATTCTTGATCAACCATAACAACAATGAAAGAAGACCCCATATAATCAGGTCTAGTAGAATGCTACAGTACGCATGGATGGGTCTGTTTTTATTCAGTAGAATGCTATCATACGTACTCTCCGATTTGAGAGAGTTTAAGCACATGTTACCCCTCGCAATTTCTATTGCGTCCCCCAAAATTCGAACTCAAGACATTTTCCAAAGTGGAAGTATGATATAATGGCTTAAACACATAGGCCGGGGACACATTTTTTTGTAACGACCAGAGCATCATGCCCGATCGTTCTCTTACGTACTATTCGCTTTGGGAGAGTGTAAGCCCAACTTACCTTTCACGACTTTCATTAAAATTTTAATTTTTAACTATACTAAATGTTATCTCTCATAAGATAGAGGTATTAGGCTCGAATATTGGGGAATACGACAGAAAGTCGTGAGGGATAAGATGGACTTAGATTCTCCCAAAGCAGGTAGTACGTAAAAGAACGACCAGACAAGAGGCTCGAGGCATTACAAAATTTGTCTAATGGCATCAAGATTCTACTTAAATCTCTCATAAGGTAGAGGTTTTGGATTTGAGTCCTCGAAAACGCAATATAAATCCGTGAAGGGTGATATGGGCTTAGACTCCCTTAGAGCAAACAGTACATAAGAGAACGGTCGAACACGAGACTCGGGGTCATTACAAAAAAACACACTTTTTTGTAACGACCCAATCTCTATGACCAAAAATAATGCATGAGCCGTAGAAGACCAAAAACTTGTAAGGAGCTCCTAAAATGGATCCAGCCCCCTATTGAACCAAATCTGAATGCCACGTTCTCTTACATAAAATTTCACATATAAAAATTATGAGCAAGTTGTTGTTAAATCTCACCAACTAAAAGCAAAATTTTTCTTTTTAAAAAGACAAAACTATCAACTATTTAGCTACTTTACGAAACTTTGAACCTATAGAAGAAATAAAAACTACTCGAAAGTAAAACGGTAACTTGTAAGCTTATAAACATGGTGGTAGGATAACCCTTCTTCCAACTGGGGAGGGGAATAAGGAAATATAAAACATTAAACCCATATTTGGTATACATTAAAATTTTCATTTTCATTCTTCTACTCATTTTCAACCACACATTCTTTAATAAAATAATATTTTCCATCACATCAATAAATTTTCCTTTTTTTTCCAACCACACATTCTCCAACAATCTATTGTTCCAAATTACATTCTTCCAAAATAATGTGGATCAAACACGCCTTAAATCACTCACCAGCATTTTTTATCAGTATCAATGATTATTCTGTTCTTTGAAAGTTGTTCTTGTATCAGAATCACCTGCAAGGATATCAGGAAGATCAGCACCATTCTCACCAAACTGCAATTGCTAGAACAATATTATAAAGATCAAAAATACATTGGGAAAATTGAACATGTGGTCCACCAACATTTGCATAATGTAGCATTTAGGTTCTAGCCATTTTGGTCCCCAACTTTTCAAAATTGCATAAAGTAGGTCTTCGGTGGATAGACAAGTTCAGTTTGGCCACACAAGAAACAGTATACGAGTGCATAAAAGGGGTAGACGAGATAATTTTGATAAATAAAGTTTGGCTTTGCCCATACCTGTAATTGTCATTGTGGTACCCACCACCCCTTAGACCCATCCCCAGGTTAGGATATACGATTATGAGGGTTGGGAATGGGGGAGGGAGGATTTGTTCCTTTTCATTATATTCTCTAATTTATATAGCTTCTTTACAATTGAAAATAAAGGTAAAACCAAACTTTTGACTTTTAAACTATATTATATTTAAATGGTGGCCAAATGCCAAAATTGGATGGGGACCCTAGTTCTACGTTATGAAAATGTAGGGGACTCGCATAACTTTTCTAAATACAATTTTGATTAGGACAAAGGATATTCAATGGAAACAAGAATTATATTGTCAATAACTTGCGAAGAATTACAGTCAAAGCTCACCAAAAAGTTATGTATAGAATCATAAAAAAATTCAATTTTGACAACATAGAGCATTGTCATGTTTAAATTTAAAAAATAAAAATCATAGATAATGTCCATGATTCACTGAAAGCAATCAAGATTATGCAATCTTTTCTCATAAAAAAAAAATCAGCATCCCACCAAAGGCAAGTACCTAAGTGACTTCTGTTTAATGGGCATCACAAACATCATATAACCCAATTTACAGATATTAACCAGCTTATGGGTGAGCAGCCATTCTACTATAAATGTCCCTTTGTTATCCCAAGCAGATGACTATCTACTTGTTTTGTTAGTGCTTACCTATGGATCCTTCAGCAAAATGTGCGGCTAAAAAGTAAGTTTGACCTGCTTATATTATAATTTAAGCTTCGCCAAACATGCTGATGCTTTATAATCATCCTTGTTCACATCCTAAGTATAGTAACACACAAAGAAATCCCAGATTCTACCCCAATTTTGCTTGCCAGTGCCCAAATATCAAATCCTACGGAACAGCAAACTGCCACTATTCAGATGCCGCTGGAGAGTATTCAAATGATTGCATCTGTATATACAACCATACAGTCATCTGATGGGAATTTGGCCATATCCCCAATAGGGGAAAAGAAATTTATTAACATCCTAGTGAAGAACAGAAGAAAGTTTTGTACCATGTCAACAATCCTAACTTTTTTTATTTTTTTTATAACCGTGGATGTCCGGGCCAACTTGCACGCACCTCGACTAATCCCACGGGGCCCTGAAGTTATGTCAACAATCCTAACTTAAAGAAGTGCAATCTTCTACGCAAGATTTTCAAACATTAACTCGTAATAGAGTTTTTAAGAAGTTCAATCTTCTATTAAAGATTCCCGTTTGTATCATAACTTGAGAATACTCCCCAAAAGGCAAATAAACAAGTAAAAAGGGAGCCTAGAATGAAGAGACATCATTCCTTATGATCTCTTTTACACAAGTAATAAACAAGAGAAATCACAAATGTTAGTAAGTAGAAGTATCACCTTCTCCGTTCCTTTAATAACAAAATATCCTCCAGGATCAAGTGGGCATTCACCTAAAAAATAAACAGTAAATACAATTACAGAAAATGAAAGAAATAATTCACAATGCAAATGGGTCTCACTAAAAGACCATGGAGCATGTCTACATATGTACATGTATTGGAAAGTTAGCATATATACCACATCTGGCAAGTTCTTCTTCATCCTTCCCATACAATATGCAACAACAACTTCTTAACATGATAGGCATTCTTCCAATAATAACATCTCTCTGCAAAATATAAAATAATAAAAAATAGGCATCATCCAGCATCTGGATGATAATCATCATATTTTATGAACTACATTTTGTCCAAATTCCTGAATCTTTCACCAATATAAAAGAAGTTAATTGAAATGACCTTCATTTGAGTCGTTTTTGAACCATGGCTTCCTGTAATATACTCTATATTCACATATATTGGAGCAGCATATCTGAGATTCATGAAGTAGCAAGAAATCAAAAACTAGGAGTAGAGAGGTAAAGCTTCAAGTTAAAGCAATCATTCAGGGAAAGCAAATTAAAGGAATTTTTTCCTTTTCTGATATCAATAACAATAAGTACAAGAAGAAGTTAAACATTGTTCACAATGAAATCGTGATCGGCAACAAGGATTGTTTTTCCTTGCATTCTATTCAATTTCAATTATATGGAACTGTCCATAGAACAAAGTTAAAAAAACAAGGGGCAATTGTAGTGCGTCAAACTTGACCAAGAGCTATGATGCTCGGACACTTCAATCCGGCCGGAGTACCCATGTCGACACGACAAGACACGGCTACGGATACGGGTAGAGATATGGGGCGGACACGCCACTTTGCAACAGGACACGGCATGGTGAAGAAAGGTGGCGCCGGTAATGGAGAAAACATTCAACAAAATTCACGACCATGATTCATCTTCATCAGCAGCACAAAATAATTTGGGGGTTTACATGTGAGTATTTGGGAAGCAAGAACAAAGCAAAAGAGCCGTTGCGTAGAGGGCAGAGATAGGAGGCGATTCCACAATTGTGAAACTGAGACGACGGTGGGGATGAATGTAGGGTAACACCGAGTTAAAAGGCACACGGACGATTTCTAGAAAGAGCTTTCCTAACTGAGTTAATAAAAAAGAGTTTCTTGGGCTTACTATTTCTTGGCCCATTTCTCCAAACAGCCCAACTAGCTGGGTTAAGAAAAAAGAGTTTCTTGGGTTACTATTTCTTCTCCAGTTTATTCCTTAAGACTGGCAGCTATCTCTTTTCCAATTCTCGTCAATTAAATTAAAAAGAGCTCAATTTTCAAAAAATTTACATCTGAATACATTCAAACAATATACAAAAATTTACTTTATTTTAGTTTTTTTGAAGTTTGAAAAACATACTCACGTATCCGACACCGAAATTTGGACTCTTTTTAGCCATGTCCCCATATCCTACATTTTACAAAATAAAATATCCGACACTTAAATACGTACCCGTACTCGTACCCGATACCCGTACTCAAGTCAGAGCATCATGGACCAAGAGTACAGCCTGATTCCAAATAGTGTTGCAGCCTTTATCCAGTGGCAACCATCAAAAAGCCTTAAATATTGCCTTTATTTTTCAAAGAAAAGAATCCAAGTGGTCACAGAAAAAACTAATAAAATTACTACATCTAGCAATCTCAGCAAAAGGCTTTGCATCAAGGAAAGCTAATTAATTGGGTAATCTGCTTACCAAAAAAATGACACAATGGGAAGGCTCTTTAACACTAAAACCCAATCTACCAGGCTTCCAACTTGACAAAAAGGTTGTCTTTTTCAAGAAAAAACAGATGCCACGAAGAGACAAGAACTACCAAAAGCCTCTTTCGTAATAACAATGTATTTACTTATTTAGGGAGAGGCCTTCATTACGTCTTCTCCATCACCTAAAGAAATCTACTCTAAACCCTAACCTGATGTCACCGATGTGGAGTTCACAAATTGTTCGGGTAAAGTCAATCCTCTTCCCTCCTTCATATGCCTAGAACGGTCTAAGGCAAAAAGTAAAAAGAACAGAAACTCACGTAAGGTCGGAGAGCCGACATTTATGGGGCGTAAGCTTTTCAGTCACACCATCTATTATTATCGATGGTTCACCAATCCGAACATCTTTATATCTGCAGCCAACCAAGGAAAAGTAGAAGGTATCAATTTAAATATGTAGACAAGAAATGAAATTTTGTGAGCAATGATAACCTAAATTGTAAGCATATGCAACTTTTAAGAATATACAAAGATGATATTACTCAGTGTGGAAGGATTCATAACTTTTTAAATATACAACAACAAAAATTACATAGAGGACAACAAATTAACCTCAGATAGATACTTGGGTCAATCTTAGAAGTGATGAGATCATTGGCACGAACTATCTGTTTTATCTGTGTTCTCACAAAGTAATTAAAGGAGTCGAGATGCTGCTTCACCAAACCTCTTACCTGCACTTCCTCATTAACCATGGAAAAGAGAATTTAATAAAAAAATCAGCAGTCAAAATTTCATGCAAGCTCTTTCATCATTTTCTTAATAGGGAAAGATCCAAAATAATAAAAAGGAGCTATAAACTTATTTTCCAAAAAGTAACAAGAGTACTTGTACTGATCTTTTTCATTAGTACCAGCTATCAAGATGGAGACTTCTTTCTAAAACTTAGTTTGGACCAGCCTTTAGTAGATGGAGTCGATTAAAGAAAGTGAAAACGAATCATGTATTCTCCAAAAGGTAGAAGACAAAAGTTAGATTTTGAACACAACTGAATAATTAATATATAAGAAAGATAAAGCATGCATAAGTTAACTAGCCTCTCAGATTCACTAACATTTTTTGTTTCTTAATTATGTATTGTATTAAGCCCTTGTTTTATATATATATAGAATGCGTGGTTAAAAGCAGAAAAAGTTATGGTCCACGTGTAAATTTATTTTATTGGAAAAATGTGGAGTTGAAAATGAGTTTTAGAAAAGTGATTATGAAAAAATAAAAATCAATCAAGGGCTAAATATCAATGAACCAAAAACCATTCATGTCAATATTCTCTCATTTTCTTCCTATGCATTAGATTACTTAAATCTTTGAACATAAAATTCATTCTTCCCCAAGCTAAAGCAAAAAAGAAATTATAAGAATGAACCCATTAGACACCCTTACTAATAAATTAATTAAGAAACCACACCAAAAAAATCTTCTTTTTTTTCATTTTTTGAAGAAATAATGTCAAGAAAAAGACGAGTTATCTGAAAAGCCAAAGAAACAAAAAAATACAAAAGAAGTGTACCTTCAAAAATTCAGGAAGTAATTGAAACTTGTCGACAACAGATTTCACGGGGGCTGCAAGTGCTTGCTTGTTAACTTTCAACCTATCCCATAACCAAAAATCATCAAGCAAACTAAATGCAAAAAAAAAAAACGATTATAAATATAGGCATGTGTGTGTGTGTGTGTGTGAAATAAAAGTACCTCCGTTCTTGTAAATCATCCAGCAAAGCAGAATCCTCCTCTTTCACTCCCATTTTTAGTATCAAAATTGAGAGAGACGGAGAGAAGAGAAAAGAGTACTGTTTAGTACTTCAATGGCGCGTTTTCCTTAAGCCTTAAATCCCTATCCGAGCATAGAACTGTAGTCAATTTGAATGAGACTCACTAATTATGATTGATGGATGCAGTTCAGCTCATCCTTAAAAGAAATCCTGTCTTATCAAGTTTACTAAACTCCCAGATAGTATTAATTTGCTCTGTCCCATAACTAAGCATCCTATTAGGCAGCATAGAGTCATTGTTGATCAGCATGCTGATAAAAAATGAACTGATGACCTTGAGTAAATTACAATTTCTTTCAAATGATGAATTTAATTGCCTTTTCAAGTGATGAAGTTAGTGATACTACTCACACATACTAAGTAAACTAGTGATCAATGTATTCAGCCTATTTTGTTGGGTATTTGGATTTTTTTGAATCAAAGTAATTATGTTGGCATTCATGCAATGCTTTTTTTGGCTGTGATTTACATGTTATGACATCTCTTGGAGATTGAAGTTATAAATTCTTAAATCTCTTTGTTTGTGGAATGTAGTAATTTCCTGAAACTGGTTTGTGATTATACTTGGAAAAGCGGTTGACTCATGGTTTCCTGGGAGGTTCTGTCACCAATATAAATGTATTTGTATGCAGGGGAGCCAAGAATTTTGTTCAGTGCGGGCAAATATTTAATCAAGGTCGAACTTTTCGATCATGGATTTAATGATATTACGACAATGCTAAAAATGACACAGCGACAACACTAATAAGAAGATCATCTTCTTCCTTAATCCAGGATTAGTAAGAAGCAGTGCAACATCAAAATCCATTTTATTTGATATCTCTACATCAATATTTTCTACGAAACAATTTTCTTTTAAAGAATCTCTCCATTGCCACTACACACTAAAATAAACCACAAGTGACAATTAAATACTAATTGATAAGAAAATCACTAATAACTTTTACCAAGTGGTAGAATACCAAAAAATCAGCACTAATTGTTTGACTAATTGACCGAAATCAAGATTTCAAGAATCCATCACAATATTACCAAGATTCAACATTCACATAATCAAAATCTCCAATATTAAACAGAAAAATCTCCAATATTAAATAGAAAAATCACATGATCAAGAAAGTTTTTGCTGCAAATTTGAGGGCCCAAGGAAATGTGGGTTTTAAGCAAGAGATAACTTTGAAAATATTCCAAAAACAGGGCAAATTAAAAGAAAATTTTAAATTTCTTGCCGGGGGGAGAGAGACAGAAAATGTCACCCGTGCACTTGGAATAAGTGAAGGAGGAGGAGAAGTGAGCCAAATGACCGAAGATGGCGAAATTGGTACCGATGGTGCCCTGAGTGCCGGTAGGAAAGGCGAGCAAGCAGAGTGGGTAGAGACAGCAAGAAAGCCGCAGACGAGAGGGAGGGGATGAAATGTCTGGATTTGGGAACCCAGGCTGGGATAATGGGTTATAATTTTGGTTTAAACTTGGGTTGAGGCAAATTAGGATAAGGGCTCGGCTGTAAACAAATGAAAAAATCCAATACTCACCCCGTTTGACCAACATTCTTACTAAAATTCATTTTTTCAAAACTCATTTTCAACTTTGCATTCTTTAAAAAAAATATATATATTACACGCAGATTCAAAATTTTTCCTTATTTTTTAACCGCATATTTTCCATCAAATCACTATTTAAAATGCATTCTCCACGCAATAATGTGCATCAAACAGAGCAACTATTAAAAAAAAGGAAGGATTGAGTCTGCGGTTCAGTGCAGGCACGTACTGTGAGTGGCTCCACTGGGAAATGGCCTATGTGGCGGCTGTGGCGGCAACTGGAGTTGCTAGTGATGGTGCCTGGCAGATCCAGGTAGCTATAGCATGAACTGAGAAGAATAATGGTGTTGGGTTGTGTTGGTGCGTGAAGCGGAGCAAGGCAAAGAAAAATTGCAGAGGCGGTGGAGATGGCAGTAGCAGTCAGCAATCTGATATATAGTAGCGGCGGCGCACGATGGAGAAGACTAGAGTAGATCCGGTGGATATAGAATAGCGATACAGAGCAGGTTGAAAAGCTGCAAGAACAACGAATCTAATTAATGTGATTCTACAAGGGACGGACTCAGAATTATGGCTGAGAGGGGGCAAGACACAATGGAAGTTAACTTCAAAGAACGGAAGCTGGTAATTCAGGAAATAGCAAGATTTCTAAAAGCTGACACGGCTTTTATGAACATTAGGCCTTTGAGATATAGCAATGTATTGGATCTTCAACCAAATAGTCTCCCACATGTGGACGCACAAAGAAAGCTTAAACTAAGATATGCATTGTTATGCAGTTATCATCCTAATGAGGTTTGTATTGTTTGTTGCTTATTATTATTAAAACTGAAAGCAGTAATAAAGATCTGAGTATTTAATTTATGGTTCAATGGTCTAGGCTTGCTCTTTTATATAGAGAAGAACCAATTCACCAAAAAAGGACATGTTTCAGTATTCCTTGTTTTCATAATTTCTTAAAATCAAATAGAAGGAAACATAGGCTAAACAAAAGCAGAGACCAATAAAAACTTTGATCTGATCAACTCACTCTCCAATCCTACAAGAAATGGAAAAACTTGTCAAAGAATTGCAATCCCCTGAAAGTGTTGATGAATATTATTCACACAATCATGAATGCAACACTAAACTATTGAAAAACAATAAATTGAAGCAAGTTTGGCTCTCGTCATAAAAAGGAGAAGTTTTCAAAATCAAGTATGGGAAAATCAAATTCAACCATCATTTCCTCAAAAATGCAATAGACAGTTTCAATCCTATCAAATATTAAACTATAAAATGAACTCTCGAAGTTTACAAAGTACAAATTCAATCCCAAAGCAGAAATTAGAACCATTATCAACACAAACATAAAAAATAATTATATACTAAATGAATAAACAGTAAATATAATCTGGAATCCAAAATTCCATTATTGAACAAAATATTCAAATGTTGGAAGAAGAAAGTGGTATTGAACAAAATATTCAAATGTTGAAAGAGGAAAGTGGCAAAGAAGTATGTGTATAATATACAAATCCACTTGACAACAAAATGAAAGAAAAAGAAAGCAAACCCAGTTACCCAGACGTGAGAGAACGCAGCTTCAAGAACGATGCGGTGCCGAGGGGCGGACTCAGGAAATTTTTCCAGTGCGGGCTGTATTAAAAAAACATTATACTAAAATGAATTATTCTTTACGAGTTTTCATACTTCTATATCTTTGTACATCTCATTATCAATCTTTAAGAATATATCTTTTTCCACATAAACAATAAGGCTATCATTCATCCACTCATCTCCAATTCGATTGCCTTAGTAAATTAGCATTACTGATTGAGATTCACATATTCTTCCTATTCCCCCAAACACGGCATTAACATGTTAACAAGCTAACAAGTTACTGGTTATTCCTATTTGGACTTTGGCTATTGCATATTTATTTGCCTATTTCCCCAAACACAATCACACAAACATCTAACAGGCAACGGCAACTGGCAACCCAACAAGTGCCTAAATTCGCCGTCCAACCCGTCCCCAAANTTAAGAATATATCTTTTTCCACATAAACAATAAGGCTATCATTCATCCACTCATCTCCAAATCGATTGCCTTAGTAAATTAGCATTACTGATTGAGATTCACATATTCTTCCTATTCCCCCAAACACGGCATTAACATGTTAACAAGCTAACAAGTTACTGGTTATTCCTATTTGGACTTTGGCTATTGCATATTTATTTGCCTATTTCCCCAAACACAATCACACAAACATCTAACAGGCAACGGCAACTGGCAACCCAACAAGTGCCTAAATTCGCCGTCCAACCCGTCCCCAAACTTGTGGTTATTTACTTATTTTCTTCCTATTTCCTCCCACTCCCAGCCATCAGCCACTGCCCACCAGTGACTTGGTTTCAAAATTTTCGCCAAACATGAAACATTGAAACAGGCATAAGGGGCAAATGAGCACCAATAGAAATTATAGAAAACTCACCTACAGGCTACAGGGGAGTGGCTGCAGGGGCATCTCATGGTGAGGGAGTCACGGTCTCAAACTCAATTTATGTGGCGGATGCGGGCGTGTATAATGAATGTATTGTAATGGTTAATTGGTTATGGCCTGGGTTACAATTTGTATTGCTTTTATCATACATTTGGGCCAATTAATTGGGCTACCCTTTTTTATAAGTATTGGGTTCCTGAAAATTTGGGGCGGCCCAAAGCCCAGTGCATGCAAATGCCTGCACTGGGCCTTAGCTGGGTCCACCCCACCGTGCCGAGTTGATTTTCAGGCGGCTTGTAGAATATGACTATGAGAAAATGGGTTGGTATGGGTGTTGGTTATGGTTTCGAAAATGGGCTGGAATTTAAGGTAAAATACTTATTGGACAAATGGGATGTATGGGCTAACATAGTTTGGATATTGGGTAGTATGTGTTGGGCTACAGGGGTTAATGAGTTGTGGAAGGGGAAATTATAATAAGAGGAAATTACACTTACCCCTGGTTTTAAAATTCTCAATTCAAAAATCAAGTTTGGAGTTTATTTATACAAAAATCAGGTATTTTATTTTAAATATTAATTAATTTCTATCTAAATTATAATTACTCACAAACCCTAAAAATAAAAAATCATTTATCATCTCTCTCGCCTCTCACCTCTCATGCTCTCTCTCTCTCGCCTCTCTCCCTTTGTTTTCCCGCCGTCGTCGCCGAGTCGAAGAAGAGTGGTGCTGATGAAAATGAAAATTAGGCGGAGAAGGCTAAAATTGGAGCGGATGCGGCTGCAGTTGCGACTGCTGAGGTGGTAATGATGGGCCCCTCGACGGGCGCAGGTGCTGGTGGTGTGTGGTGGTGGACGTTTGTGATCTGTGCGAGGTGTGCGGCGGTGGTGGGGGTTGGGTGCGGTGGTTCCGATCTGGAGGGTTTTTTTCTCCGATTTGGATGCAGTTGCGGTGGTCTGTGTGTTTTGGCATGGGGCGGTGGTTCTGTGTGTTTTGGCGGGGAGGTGGGGGTGAGGTCCTATTGTTTTGGGGTGGTGCGGTAGTTGTGTGCTTTGGCGAGGAGGTGGTTCTGGATTGGCGGTGGTGGGGTCCTGTTGTTTTGGTGGTGGGTGTAGTGGATTGGGTTTAGGATGGGACGCGATGGCGGCCACGGCGGCGGCGGCGATATTGGTGTAGTGGTGGTGGTGATAACGTGGCTACGATATTTGAAACGGTGATTTTGTTGATGGGAAGTGGTGGTGGTGTGTTTCTGTGGTGTTTGTGGCGGCGGCGAAAACGACGGTGGTATGGTGGTGGTGGTCACAAATGTTTTGTTGATTGTGACTAATAAAT
>CAIGRH010264480.1:0-10356 GCA_903798295.1 Fraxinus nigra
CATGTGTTAATCTTTTAGGAATTTATTTCTTATGTTTTAAGTGATCACTTTCTGTTTAATAATCATTTCGGGTGTCCAAAGATTGTAGTTTTAAAAATGTATGTTTCAGACAGAACCTTTCAATGTTTGAACCGACGTTTTGTTCATAACAAAAAGATCTAGATTTCTGTCACTATTTTTAAAATGGTGTTGTGGTCGGTATATTTAGAATTTTAGTTGGAAAATAAAACCTTGGGAGTTATTTATCATGTGCAACTAGAAACAGGTCGATCGGAGTCCCGTAGAATTTAATATAATAATTTTTGCGAAACTGTGGCATCCAAATCCGGGAAAACGCAGACCAANCATGTGTTAATCTTTTAGGAATTTATTTCTTATGTTTTAAGTGATCACTTTCTGTTTAATAATCATTTCGGGTGTCCAAAGATTGTAGTTTTAAAAATGTATGTTTCAGACATAACCTTTCAATGTTTGAACCGACGTTTTGTTCATAACAAAAAGATCTAGATTTCTGTCACTGTTTTTAAAATGGTGTTGTGGTCGGTATATTTAGAATTTTAGTTGGAAAATAAAACCTTGGGAGTTATTTATCATGTGCAACTAGAAACAGGTCGATCGGAGTCCCGTAGAATTTAATATAATAATTTTTGCGAAACTGTGGCATCCAAATCCGGGAAAACGCAGACCAACTTGTAGGGAATAATTTCGAGCTTCAAACGTATTTTTCGAGGCCCTAAATTTTTATATGTTGTACTTATATGAGTTATATACTTTTCTGTAAAATTTTATAAGGTTTCAAAGAGGTTTGCTATGTCTAAAAGTTTTTCCAAACTTATTGCTCAACCCTAAAAAAGAGTTTCTGCTGGCTGATTTTTAGGAACTCATTCCAAACTTCTCTATTCCATAAATTTTCTAAGTTTATATGTTAAAGAAAATGTTTTGATTACATAGTTCGAGTGATTAAATTTCCATTTCTGAAAATAAAAAGAAAAACTTAAATCTTGTGTTTTAGATGTTAACATCAATGAATATTTGGTAATGCGTCGGGTTACTAGAACTTGGGCATTACAGTTTAGTATCAGAGCGCAGTTTACTTTTCTGTAGACTTGCGAAGCATAAACTTGATTTCTAAAGTTTTTGGAATTTTGTGTCAAATAAATCATTTTGTTACCATCATGCCTTCCATTGTTGCAAATCGTGGACTTTGAGGTAAAGAAAGTTCCAAGACATTTATGTTATGCTATGATATTTGTAATGTTTATGGGTGTTTGTATTTATTTTAAATCACAAGAATTTATGTTTAAAGAAGTCAAGTTTGAAAATATGATTGAGATATTTGTGAGTTTTGAGAACATTAAATTACGAATGTCCATTTTAGTCCTCGAACATATATAAGAAACCTACCTATTTGGACTTTATATAATTGATTTGGCACGGATGGCACGAACTAAGAGAACATGTAGGAAGACATGTTTGATGATGCCTCATCAATATGAACTCATATTTGGTAATGCGTCGGATTACTAGGACTTGAGCATTACAAGAGGTGTTTGATAAATGTATTTTGTACACTAATTTAGGCCATTAATTAGAGTATTTGTTAGTGATTTGGATGAGTTATAGCTTAATTTTGTGTTAATTATGTTTGTTAGGTTGAACTTAATGCAAATTGGTGGATTTGAAAAAAAAGAACGAAAAACTTGCTAAAACGAAGGAAATCGAAAATTTGGAGACCAAAGTGTAAACAATCAATAGTTGATTCGGAGCGCAAAATGATGATTGAAGATCATATAAGATTAATTGAATGCAATTGAAGGTCAAATGAGTGAAATACAATAAGAGTATTTTCACAAATCAATTTTCAGCTGAAGAATTGGAAAATTTTGTATTTCTAAAAGAATTGTAGTCCTTTGAATTAGCTTTCCAACGCATTTCAGCTCAATCGGATACCTGTAGAGAAAGTTATGTTCAAAATATTGAATGATGCTTAGACATGAACCTGCACGCGCGTTTGAATTTATTTTCCCCAACCCGAGAGCCATATGGTTCTACGACGCGCGCACACAGGCATCTTTCGCAGGCGAGTCTTTAGTTTCCTTTCGCGATTCAAAATCTTTTGGAAATCAAATTGGACGCGATTTTGACCTATTTTGTAGCTCTTATAAATGGAGAATGAGGAATATATATTAAAAAACTCTCTTGCCTCTTCATATACCATAGTTTCATCAAATTCATCAAGAACAAGAGATCAATTACTATATTTTGAGAGAAGAGATCAAGTTCTAACAAGGAATTAAATGTCAATTACATCAAGATTTTGAAGAATTCAACCTTGAACTTGAATATCAACTTCTTTTGATTTATTTCATGATCCGAGTGATATTCTCTTATTTTTTGTAATTTATATATTAACATGCTAGGCTAGATCTCTTTTTATATTGGATGAAGATGAACTCTATTTGTTATTTTCAAGACTAGTAGTTTAATTTATTTCTTGCGTTTCTTGATTAATTTTGCATACACGTTGCATTATTTAATTGATTGGCCACCAATTAGATAATTAGTTGTTTGTTGTAGTGTTGGGAGATTCACAATAAGTTTAGAACGCGTCAAAATTAACATATGTCCAATAGATATTAGGAATAATGTTTATCGCGTGTGCAATTTTTGAGATAATCTAAACTTTAATGCATTCTAATCATTCAAATTTGGACTAGAAATAGATTCAAGTCGTGATTAAAATAGATTTAATTTATCTTGAAAAAGAGAATTAATTACAATAGAATTATCGATTGTCANCTAGTAGTCTAATTTATTTCTTGCGTTTCTTGATTAATTTTGCATACCCATTGCATTATTTAATTGATTGGCCACCAATTAGATAATTAGTTGTTTGTTGTAGTGTTGGGAGATTCACAATAAGTTTAGAACGCGTCAAAATTAACATATGTCCAATAGATATTAGGAATAATGTTTATCGCGTGTGCAATTTTTGAGATAATCTAAACTTTAATGCATTCTAATCATTCAAATTTGGACTAGAAATAGATTCAAGTCGTGATTAAAATAGATTTAATTTATCTTGAAAAAGAGAATTAATTACAATAGAATTATCGATTGTCAAGAACGCATGATTGGAACTAGTTATAGATCAAGAATTGAAATATATAGCAATTTGTGGATTCGAGATCCAATACAATCATCAATAATTTGATACAAAACACTTTTTACCACTTTCTTAGATAATTTAACATAAAATCAAATCAAAATCTCTATTTTCTTTAAGCAATTCGAATTTCGTACATAACTAGTAAATTTGAATTGAATTTATTCCATTCGGGACAATACTCTCAACTCATCAATTCTATTGCTTGTCAACGATCTCGTACACTTGCGGATTTCACACGAACAGTCGGTAATAAATTGGTCTACATGTTTCCTTTTGACCACCATGTCGTCAACATAGACATTGATACTTTTCCTAATTACATTAGAGAAGGCTTTATTAATGAGCCTTTGATAAATTGCCCCTACATTCTTCAATTCGAATTGCATGACCTTCTAACAATATATGAGAGAATCAGCCATAAAAGAGGTATCCTCTTGATCTTTCTCAGCCATGAGGATTTGATAACCAAATAATGCATCAAGGATTCGTATAATTTATGGCCCAAAACAATGTCTATGGGTTATCAATTCGAGGTAGGGGATAACTATCCTTAGGGCATGCTTTGTTAAGGTAGGTGAAGCCAATACAAACTCGCCATTTACCATTGGCCTTTTTAACAAAAAAACGACGTTGGTGAGCCACCGAATATTGGACTTCGTGAATAAATTGCGCACTAATGAGTTTACCAATCTCCTCATGTGTGACCTCTCGAAGTTTTGGTACAAATCGCATCTTCCTTAGTTTAACTGGCTTAGCATATGGGCTGCTATTAATTTTGTACACTGCCGCCCTAGGATCTATCTCTAGCATATCATCATCTTTCCATGTAAATAGCTAAATATTACCTAAGAGGTAGCTAATGAGTTTGGCTATGAAAATGGTATCAAGATCTCGACCAATTGTCATCTGTTTGCCTAGCTCAAGCTCGACCTTGACCAATTTTTCAACTGGAATAAGCCTTCTTCGTTGCTCGAGCTCAGGCACAAATGTAAAAAGTTGCATGACTTCAGTGCTTAATTCTCGAATGCTAGTAACATAACATTATCTAGCCATTGTCTGGTCTCCACACACAACCTCAACACCATTAGTTGTAGAGAACTCCAAGGCAAGATGGAAAGCAGTTACAATAGCCTTGACTTTATTAAGTAGTGGCCTCTCAAGGATGGCATTGTAGGCCATCGATGAACGAACTACTTGGAAGGCTAGAATTTCTATCACCAGCCTCTTATCTGAACCCAGGGTGAGAGGAAGCTCGATGATTTCTTTAGGGATGATAACTCCACCTCCGAAACCTTGAAGAGGAGTTTTTACTACTTTTAGTTAATCGGCCGAAATTACCATCTTAGTGAAGTTCTCATGAGATAGTACATTGGCTGAATTCCCGTTGTCGAATCAAAACTCTTTTCACTTCAAAGTTAGCAACAATCACTTATATTAACAAGGTATCATCATGAGGAGATGTTATATCTTCCAAGTCCTTTGACCACCGAAATGTAATATCTTCAAGGTTGTCATGAGTTGTCCTTGAGGTTAAAGCGTATTATCGAGCATATTGCTTACGTCCACTATTTGAGTCTCCTCGTGACAATATACCCCCAACAAATGTTAAGGGTCATGTTATAGGTTGTCATTGCCCCTGGGGCTTTTCCTTTGTTTTGATCATTCCTTGGGCATTTTTTATGACAAATATAAGCCCCTTGGAATCTTCTTTGATTAGAGCCTTAATCTCCTGCTGCGAAGCTTTGCAATTCTCCATGTATGCCCTCCCAAGTAAGGCTCTCCAAAAATTGTATTTTGTGGACAAGATCTTGATCTTCACAAGGCTAGCTCCTTTGATGCCCCTGATCCTATCGAGGTTGTGCGTCTTTACCTTGACATCCACCTTTTCGGTCATAGAGACCCATGTTATGCCATTAAACATTACGAATCCCAAAATCTCCTCAGAAAAAGAAAATACGATCCTACGCCAAGTTATTTAGCCTCAAAGACTATAACGATGGGGAGTTGGAATGCACCTCATTGCCTCTAAGACCATTTAGGTGGCATTGTTGCTTAATTGGTAGTTATGTAGGCATATATAGGGTTAAATACCTTTGTGGTCACTAAAATTTTCCAAATGTTTCTCAATTACCATTGAACTTAAAAAAAGAAAATACTTGCTAATGAACTTTCCCAAATATTTTCAGTAGCCTTTAAACTTTAATATTTTGCGAGTTGCCATTGAACCTACAGAAATATTAGTTCATCCGTCACTCGTCATTTTGAAAACATATTCTATGATATGACAAAGTAATTATGAAAGAGTTCATCAAGTCTTTTAACTTTTAAACGACACGTAACAAAACGTTGAAGGTCATTTGATATTTTTTTTTGAAAAAAAAAACTGCTAGCAATACTTGACATGTGGGAATGCTGGAGTGAACTAGAAAACTTGGAGTAGAGCTACATCTATGCGTCTTTCAGTAAGATGAGTAGATCCATTGCCATGAGGGTGGTGGAGCGGTAAAGGAAGAGCCCTACTTGCCTGGGGAATTAACATCCAAAAACAATAATTTTACGAGATTTAAATAAATCTCAGAACATGTAACTCATGAACACGACTAGTGACCGACCATATCGAGGTTTTTTCAATTACTTGGTCCAGTACTACGTATATCTTCACTTATTCACTATTTCTTCCTGTCAAACCTTAATTAGCATAATTAGGGTGAAAGCAGTCCACTTATCAAACTCTCACATGGATTTGCAACTTTGCAGATCGAACAAAGAGAGTATACGCTTTATCTAATTAGGATTCTTGAATTTGGATCCTTGTTCACAGTAATTCATGCCCTTTTTTGCAGTCAATCCCACTACTAGAAACGGCATACTAGACCCAATTTGATTTCCAACTTAATTTTTTCGTAAATTTTAATAAAAGTTAGTTAAAAATTATGGATCTATAAAAATAGAATAATTTTTGGTAAAGTGGTTCCACCCATGTGACGGAGCACATCCCTAAAATATTTTTCGTTTTAAGAAATGGTATAAATTATAAAATTTATTAATGAATAAAGTATTCAACATGCTATTACATATAGCTGTGACTTGAGTCAATTTTCATAGAGAACAGTCGCCTCTTTTAACGCAGTCGCATAACGTTAGAATTTTCCTGTCTACTCTCATCGCCCAGTTCCTAAAATTGATTTCTACAACTCCTTTTAGATCTTATAATTGGGAAACAGTGATGGTTTGTTCTTGATTTTTTGTTTTTAGTGTAAGGGAAATAGGGAAAAATTCAGTGCTGGGGAATGAAGTCTTTGGGGAAGCTGAGAAGTTTTGCACTACACAAGAACGAGAGCAAGGACAACTGGGATTATGAAGTTTCTGCCAATAAAAATGGGCTGGATCAAGCTGCGAAGGTGGATCTTAATCTCTCTCTCATTTTATTTATTTTTAATTGAATAGTAGATTTTATTCAGCTTTAATTTAGATCGGCATCAGTGATTAATGTTATCGAATTAGGGTTTTGGAGTTAGTGTTTTGAAACACATGGTGCTCCAATTTTGGAAGCGAGGCTGACGCGAGTACGTTATACTACGCTTAAAATGTTTACTAATTAGATTTATAAGGTAAATAAATAAGTTTCAAAATGAATAAAATGAAATTGGATTAATCAAAGTTAAAAATAAATAATTTTTTATTTGTTTGTTGTTAGTGGCACTACTGCTTGTTGTGATATCAAAGCTTAGTTAGCCAAGTTTCTCTTGCTTGCTCTGCTTCTTGAAATCTTGTTTTGTTTCTGTTGTTGCAATGTATTTGCAGGATATGAAGGACATGAGAACTTGCTATGACAGCTTACTTTCTGCTGCAGCTGCTACAACAAATAGTGCTTATGGTACTTGCTTGATGTTTTAATATCTGGAGTAATATTTCTGATGTTGAGTTATTGCTTTGGAGGTAGAAAACTTTTGTCGTAGGATGATATATTAATATAAATGAAAGTGAACTATCCCACTTGGTGTATAGGGGAGGCAACGACAATATGCATATGTATTTGGTTGTGATTTGAGTTCCTATTCCTCTTTCCTGGATTGGATTGGTCAAGATTCACTCACCGCACCTAGAGCAGTTATCTAATAAAACTGAACATGAATTTTGAGCAGCAGTATTCATTATCGTTTAAGATTAGTGTTGTGGTCATTTCCTCAACCATGGTTGTGGCCATTTCCACGAGCACTATAATAGTTGCACATTCAAGAATTGTTTTTGATACAATCTGTAGGCATTAGTCATGGCCTAAAATATAATTTAAGAACTCATAAAGAGTGATCGCCGATTTAGGTTTGGATTTTTGTTTCCTAAGATAAAATGTGGAATTTGATAAATGGATCAGAGCTCAGCATAACTGAATGGCAGTTAGATGTACTGGATTATTTTATGTAATTTTCTATGATGTCTCTTTGACAATAGGTACTGAGAATGATAATTCCCATCTAATGTTCTAAAGACTACAAATGCAGGAATAGTTCCAAACACGAGACCTAAAATATTTTGGCATGCCATCCCAACTACGTTGTAATAAATTAGTTATGTATTACAACTGCATTTTTCTTTTTAGATGGACTGGGTAGCAAATTGTGTTTGGTTGCTGACCTTTTTCTTTGTGTTAGAGAACTAAGACAAGTACTTAAGCTTACCTATATGTTTTATTTTCCTTGTACCTTCACTCCTCTTTGCTTTCTATCCCATCTTGTCCTTGAAAGTAAAAAAAATAAATTGATAGTGATGTTGATCGTAATATTGGTGAGGTTGGTGGTGGTGGTGGTGGTGGTTTTGAGACTCCTTACTGTGATCTCCAACTCTTTGCTGTCAAATTCTCAGAATTATCCATTAATGAAAGAAGCTATGTGAAAAAGATCCTAAATGTTATCTGTTCCATAAGTCTCATTGCAGTTACAAATTCATGTGGTTAAGTGATTGGAAGAGGAAAAGAACTTCATAATGGAAGTATTTTACCCTGCGACACTAAGATGTGTAAACGTAGAACTTTATGTGGCTGACTGAATGCCTATTGCTTTATTTTTTGCATAAACAGTTCAGTAGTCCCATCATCACATTGACATTTTTCCTTTCAGAATTTTCGGAGTCATTACTTGAGATGGGGAACTGTCTACTGGAGAAAACTGCATTAGATGATGGTGGGGAAAGTGGTAAGAGAACTGATTCTCAGTGCATATAGAAGTTGCTTGAGCTCTTGTTTGGGAGCAATAGGAAACGATGGTGTTTCAATTATGATTTGGTGAAATTTTACTAAATACCAATTTATTAACCTTTGTCCAGTTATGAAATTACGTTTGCTGAGTCCTCTCCGTTGGCTTTGCTTGATGGAGTGATAAAAGCACCTTTTTTTGGCAACTAGATGATATTTTTCTTTACATCATAATGTTAGCTCATGGTTGTTACTTAATTGGTGGAAAATCACGGTTCCAGAGGCATGGTTATGATTTTCAAGGGACATATAAAGATAAAGGACCAACGCTATTTATTATGCATATATATACTCTCTCTCTCTCGTTTTTTTTTTTTTGAAAGAACAAGTTGCACAATTTTACACTAACTCGTATCTGAATGTTGGAAGAAAATAAATTCTAAATGACATGCTCAGCTCTTTGGGCTGGCCAGCATTAAAATGTGTTAGAACTTAAATGAGAGGGGATGGGGCAGTAATGCATATCTAACTTGATGTCACCAGACTGGATCCCATCTTGTCTTCAATTTGTTATGATTCTATGGTTATGGGGTCTACATTATTCTTCATAAAACTGTAGTTGTCTGTTGTGAATTTAGTTACTGGTCGAAATGCGATTATCAGACTTTTAAAACTGTATCAAATTATAAATGTGGTTACAGGCGCTAGATTAAAATGCTGATTATTTCAGATTTAGAATTCTGGGACTGATCAGTTAATGTTAGTGGAAGATTTGGGCTGGACTATAGTATGGTGTTTTACTTTGTTGCTCCATTTTATTGCCTAGGCTTTTGTTTCGACTGGTTGATTCTGGTGTAAAACCTTTCATGCCAAAACCTTCGCTGCCATTTCATTGTGGCATTCAGAATATTTTCATTTTCTCATATTTTTCCTATTATTGACTTTCTTAGCTTTTAACTTTCTGCCCATTTCTTATACACTACATGTCAAATACCTGACTAATAAGAATAAAGATATTTGTACTTCTGCGTAGTTAGAATTGCAATTTCTAGTCTTATTCGAAGCATAATCAATTTTGTTGCTAACTTAGTGTACATTTACTTCCTAAGATGCTGAATCAAGCATCTATGTTTCTCTTCTTCTTTGCTTCATGAATTTCCTCTTTAATTATTTGCTTGAACCTTCTTTTGGCAGAGCATAAATGACTGCCCTAAGTTGCCTTTTGTTGCTAAAAGTTCTGAAGCATAGTTAAGCACCACTTTTTATTTCCCTTATTGAACAGGCAGAGCATTATTAATGCTGGGAAGGGTGCAGCTTGAGCTCCACAAACTTGTTGATAGCTATGTTAGTGCCTATTGCATACCACTCTCTATTATTACCTATAAACTTGAGAAAGTGGTTTTGACTTGTTATTCTCTATATTTCAGCGGTCTCATATTATGTTGACAATTACAAACCCATCGGAGTCTCTTCTCACCGAGCTAAGAAAAGTGGAGGTTTGTATATCAATCACCAGTCTATTTTATATGTCTGTGCGTTCCTCTAAATAACTCTGCTTGTTTGGGAGAAATTATAATGAGACTATACTGAAGCGGAGTAGTGGGTCAAAATGTGAGGATAATAAGTGGATAGTAGTTGTGAATGTGGGGTTAAAATTAATATTTGAATATAACTTCAATTTATAAGGAGATAATAAATTTTAACCTAACATGCACCAATTAAGTTCTGGGTGATACCTTCCCACGCATATGTAGAGGGAGGAGAATAAGGTATGTAGACATGAGAGAAGTGCAATTTTGCAGACCCAGCAATGTGTTCTCTTTGTATTTTTGTTTTTAATCTATTTATAAAAAATTGGTTTGGATGGAAAGCTTGTAGTAAATTAATTATTGACATGTTTTGACAATATATCTTGAAGTACAAGTATGTGTTAGCAAATGGAAACAGATATTTCACGAGGAGCTAAAATTGATACTCCAAGGAGTTGGTGGGAATA
>CAIGRH010264521.1:0-22443 GCA_903798295.1 Fraxinus nigra
CCTAGAAAGTACGAAATAATCCGGAAATATCTTGCCTAAATTACTAGAGTTCGTAATATATTAGAATTCTATCACTATATGGAAACATAGGGCGCAGGAACGCTCCTAGCCTCGGTAAGAAACACATTTGAAGCTTCTAGTTGGCGTGGGGCGCCTACTTGGGCACAGGGACACCCTCCAATGGCGCAGAGGCACCAGTACCCCATGCTCCGTCTTCAACCATCCAGATTGTTTTCAGCATGTTTTTGTGCAATTGCAAGCCCAAAAGTGCAATTTGCCCGCGTAACCTTGTGCAGAATTTTGTGACAATTTCGAATTGTACTCATAGGTAAAATCCGACAACAGAGCTGAAAGTTATGCCCGTTTTTCTCATATACCTTTCAAATCTTGAATCCAACTCACCAAACTTGATTTCGCCTTCCCAATGCAACATGAAACTTGTTCCTTGGTATGTTGTCTTCGTAATTTTGTACTTTGTTGCTCGATCCCTTGATGGCATGGCTTCTTTGGCTTGATTTGAACCCCGACTCTTTCTCATACTCGACCTTGACTTCTTCTCAATGTACTCCGAATCTTCGACCATTTGGAGCTTGGTCCAGATCACATCAAACAGTCAAATTCTTTGTTTTTCAATACTTTTATATATTTATTTTGTAGTTACTTAGTAAGATGACAATATAAAAAATCACAAAGCCTAGATTACTTCACACTTACAATCAAGGGTACATTGCATTATTAGTGAAGAACTACGAAAGAGAAAGGGGCTCAAAAGTTGTTTATGAGTGTGCTGCTTTTTTTCCCCTTTTTGGATGGATGGGTGGGAGGAGTAGGACCAATAGTTTATAGATGAGCCGATTGATTTTTGAAAACTACAAGCATGACAGTCTCAAATCTCACAATAAACAAACATTGTCAAGAATAAAAAATGGAAGGCGGGAAAATCTCATCACTTTTCTAGGGATTCTGCAGTGGATTTTAGCTTTCTCTGTTTTCCCTTCTAGATAGTACTAATGCTATCAAATTTTGTCCAACACATATTACCAAACATATCACTTCTTAAAAGGTTTGATATAAAAAATCACCATACATCTGAAAATGGTCTGATGTAAATGTTAATCAATTTTGTAGAATCTCGCTGAGAGATCAGTTTTGTTGAACTGCTCTGTAGCAATCCGAAAATAATTGTTGTCCCAGCTTGTTGACTTCTTGCAGGTAAAAAACACTTTGATTTTCACCTTGCTTCTGATTAAGAAAACTATACCAAGAATTCAAAAGATATTCAGATCAAAGTTATTACTCATCAAAAGAATGAATGGCTAAAAAGGTTTGCTGTCATTGGATAGGAAAGCTTAATAACATAGTTAATTATCTGAAAAGAATATGTGATAATACTTGCAAGTTAATCCATGGTCATAAAATTTTTTTTATTCAACAAACCTTTTTACGGGTAAAAGACACTTCAATCTTTCAATGTAAGCTATACTTTGTGAAAGCATTTGTCTAATTGGATAAGATAGTGCCAATCAAGGATTATCCTCTGCTTTTCTTATCTTTCTTGACCAAAAGTTGCAGCAAGAATACTTCTCAATGAGGATATATAATGTCAAAAAGGAAAAATCGATCTATAAGAACAACCGTTGTCAATCTCAAATTGACAATGGAAATGACCTTTGATTAACTATACCTATCCAAACAATAGACATTTGTTGCTACAGCTTGGTGACTTCTCGCTAGTAAAAGACACTTCAATCTTTGGTTTGCTTCTCATTTGACAAATTATGCTGAGGGTATTTCGATCAAAGTTATAACTCATCAAATGAATAAATGACTAAAAAGATTTGCTGTCATTGGACAGGAAATGCTAGCTAATCATATTATACCACAAGAAAGATTAGGAATTATGATCTTTATTTGTTTCAAGTAAATCCAAGATCATAGTAGTTCTATTGAACAAACCAATTTAATTCAAACATTTATGCCCCACTTCCCTCCCTCCGCTCTCCACTCCCTCTTTTCTTTTTCTAACCCCCAGAATTGGAAGTGAAATATTTCATAACTTCATATCTAGAAAAATCTCAAACTTAACAAACTTTTGTCTACAATCATTATTTTTGATCAAGTATTTGGTTAGTGGGCGAGGATAGTACTATCTATCAGCCCTGCTTTTATTATCTTTCTTGAACAAAAAATGCAGCGACAATACCCATGAATGAGGATATCTGCATTAAAAAAACACAGAATCTCCGTAGTGAAACCATAATAGATAACCTGCAAAATGTTGTGAAGTTACTACATTTTAATTTCATCCCTGGGAAACAACTTTAATAGGTACAGAAATAACTTTCTGACCAATTTTCAAATCCTCAATTTTTAACTTTGTACCTTAATTGTGAGTGCTTGTCTTTTGCTTGTAAAGGTAATAGGCATGAATCATTTGTCATTATCTTGAAAATAAATCCCTAATAGTTCAAGGTAACCAATGTTAGGCTGCTTACTATACTAACAGCATTTTAGCAAGCTTAAATAGTTTACTATTAAGTGAAAAAGTAATTTTTAAAATAGATACATTTGTAGCGAATAGGGAAGTTACATATTACTTTAACAGTAAGATAGGAGTTACTTTCGCAATCAGTAACTTTTGTTACTTAAAGTTAAGTTATATATACATGTTCTGAGACAAAAAGTAATTTACTTCTTTTAGGCTTAGCCAAATATGCTCTATGATCACATTGAATCATTGCCTGATTGTAGTGAAGGAGTATCCCATCCTTGAAATTCCTACTGCACAATGAAGTACTAGCAATGAAATGTGGAACTTACCCAAGCCGTATGTACTTCCTGAACAATGCAATAAAATTCTTTTGATAGCTTGGGCTCAAAACTTAACTATCTTGGATTGTTGCACATATACCACTCAAATGCCTAAAAAATAGAATTACCAATAATCCTTACATGAACATGTGCCACTCCGAAAGTCGTGGAAGTGTCTGGGGTTACGAACAATAATTTCTCGATTTGTTATGCCTGAGACGAGCTTCATACATTCATGGCAGACAGTCTCCACAAATACGAAGATTCTTGAAGATTCTAATTTTTTCACTTTGAATCTTGCTTATAAGTGCAAAACCCAAAGCCAGTCTTTCACTATGATGTAAGAGGTTTTCGTTTTTTTCCTTGTTTGGTACATTCTGAAGTACATAGTTTGTGTTTGGCACATAGCCTTTTTCAGAATGTTTGCGTTTCAACTCTTCCAACGTTTGATGGATATCCCATAGCCTTGGATGTGACACATCCTGAGACAAGAAGACGTAAATGGGGGCATCAACCTCAACCTAGCTGCACCCAAGTTCCTTTTTAATACCCTTCTTGGACATGGAAGTCTTGACCTTAGCAACCACATCCCACCTCCCTTTGGTAGCATACAAGTTAGATAATAGTACATAGTTTGAATCTGTTTCAGGTTCGATTTCAAAAAGTTTTTCTACCCCTCTGTCACCTAATTCCACATTGCCATGAACTCCGCTTGCCCCAAGAACATTTTCACAGATCAATGCATTTGGAGTTAGTTTCATATCCTTGATGAAGCTTTCAACCCCATCAAATTTGCCCGTTCGACCAAGTATGTCAACCATGCAAGCATAATGATCGATAGACCGAGTAATTCCATACAATTTACTCATCGAGTTAAAGTACTTTCTTCCTTCCTAAACCAATCCCATATGGCTACACTCAGATAGGATTCCTATTCAAGACCCTTTTCACAGTGCTCATGATGAGAATATTCACATATAATTGTGACAAGGGAGCTGCTATGAAAGAGCAAGATTTAGATGGCTGTGAAATAATAAGAGCAAGTTCAGTTGATGACAATTGCATAGACCTCCCTATATTTTCAAAATTTTTAAAAATCTCTTAAGGTAAATATTTATTTTTCATCGTACTAATCTACATTATTTTGAAATTGTTATTTTATTAAAATAAAATTTCTCTATTTCATATTTCTTTATTTAGATGAGACCGCTTTCGTTAAAAAAAAAAAATCATTGTAAATATTGCTAAAATTAAAAAGTTGGAAAATGTGATGTTCTTTTAACAAATATGATTGTCAAATAATTAGCAAGTTATTAGAATAATTTAATAGACTTAATTCATATAACCATTATTTGGGAAAACAATATTTTGAATAATGAATTTTAAGAGGATGTATGGTTAAAAAATAGAAAGAAAAAAAAAAAATTGGGCTTACATGCAAAGTATTTTATTGTATGAATGTGTGGTTGAAAATGAGTATATAAAAAAATGATTTTTTACATAATGGATGTCAAACAAGAGTCAAATATTCCATATGGATAATTATAGCAGTGATCAAAAACCTTTTTATTTTTTGCAGGCTTTATCTCAACCTACAATTTATGACAAAAGCGGTCTCAAATATTTGGAAAATTTGCACTTGGAGTCCAAAATGATTGAAAATGTGAAATCCTTCGTTAGTTGACTTGAAAAATGAAAAAAACTTTGACTAATTTAAATAGGGGCATTTTCGATACTCCCATATTCCATTTTTTGCCCTATGTATTTGTTCTCTCTTCCAATTATTGTCATAAAAATTTCAGCACAGAGATAGAGATGAATATACGCAGATTTGATTATCATGTGCAAATGAAGACCTCATTTTTCAAGAATATAAATTGCAACATGATTTTATGAGAAATTATTTTTTTATCTTCATTTTCCTTTTATGTACAGAATGCAGTGGCAACAATAAAAAATGAGCTTCTTCAAGAGAACCAGTAGCGAAAATAGTATATAATTTAGCCCATGTTTGGTATACATTTTTGCTCCAAAAATTTATTTTTTTTTGGTTGATGTGATGGGGAATATGTGGTTGAAAAAGAAAGAAAAGTTATTGATGTGATGAAAAATATTATTTTATTGAAGAATATGCGATTGAAAATAAGTAGAAGAATGAGAATGAAAAAAATAATGTGGTTCAAACAAGGGCTTAATCACCTATCTAATTCATACGAATATTGAGCTAACAAAAAAATCCTTTTTTTTTTTTTTTGCGTTAAATTTAATTAAATTGAAAACACAATCATTTTTCAAACTCAATATCCATCCAGAAATGCAGAAAAAGGGTTGTTCTAGTTCATTTGGTTCATAGAAGCTTTCTTTGATATGAGTTACATAGTTAATCAATTGTAATTCCCAAAATAAAACTTAAATTCCAGACTTACATGTTCTTCTTCTATCTAATTTGAATGGAAATATCTTGGATTCTTGGGAGATCTACAAAGGGACGAAGACGGCTACGAAGAAGGAAAGGTTTTTCTACAAATCAATGGCCAACCCGGTTCAGTTAAAATTGCGCAGGTGGGTTGCTAAAAACCGGATGGTTTGGACGGGTTGTTAGTGGGTTAATTGCATAGCTTATTAATTGAGTCAACCAGACCGGAATAGGGAGCGGTTCCCGGGTTTTCGGACTCCATTCCAGGTTTAGTTACACTAACCTGTTTCGTCTATATCTATATTCCCTGTCTGAATGGATCTCTGCTTGCCCCTCTTTATTCTATAAGAGTAAATCTTTGAAAGAGGAATCAGAAACACTGCAAATTTCCTCCCACCTACAGCATTGCCGTCCGATCTGGTGCTCTTCTACATGAAAAAAAAAATTGCATTTTTTATTCAGAAGAAATATGCCAGACATTAACAAGGATGTCCTCGATTGAGATTGTGATGAATTTTAAAAATCCTTCTAAATTTAGGTGTTCTCAACTGAAATTTTAATGGAATTCATTAAAATTTAGGAATTCACAATTGAGATGTTAATGAATTTTAACGAAATCCTTTAAATTTTAGGTATCTTCAATAACTAATAGATTTATAAAGATTTCACTAATAGAAGGATTTTAAAAGACTTGAATGGATTTCAAGTTTAAAAATACATATAATCAATTTTATTTTTTTAAATCTTACCATATTTGATGAGATTTTTATGAAATTTGTGGATATCTATTCAAATCCACAAAATTCCTTATGATTTATAATTTCTTAAAATCCATCAAAATCTTAGTTTGGGACGCTGAAATCTTTAATTATAGAAAGTTTATGAGCAGGATTAATAAAACTTGCCAAATTGGAAACAAATATTTCGCCAGGAGGAATGATATTTCTCAAATTTGTAAAGTGCTTTTATACGACAGTGCGGTGTTCACCAACCGCAATAGGTTAAATTCACTATTGGTCACCCAAATTTATATTTAGCGTTACATTGATCATTCAATTCAATTCAATTTTATTTTATTTTATCATGATCACCCAACTTCGTACTCAGTGTCACATGGGCTACCCAACATGGTTTTGTTTCACCGTGGTCACCAAACTTCATACTTAGTGTCGCATTTACTACCCAAATTGATTACGTTAAATAAAGGTACTGGGTGGCTTAACTGAAACCAAGTATAAATGTCGATGGTCACAGGGAAACAAAATCAAATTTGGTGACCAATGTGACACTATATATAAAATTGGAGGCCATAGTGAAATAAAATCAAATTGAATGGTCAATACGACACTAAGAAGTTGGTAATCATTGGTGAATTTAACACAACACACTAAGTATGAAGTTGGTAATCATTGGTGAATTTAACACAACACAATATCATTTTTTGAAATATAAATACGTAATTTAAAAAATGAGAAAATTGCCCAATCGGTCTCCAACCTATTGTGTCATCACAAGTTGGTCTCTAATCTATTGTACATCTAACTTTTGGATGAAGTTGAAAAGTAAAACCTAACTTCATAAAGTTGAACAAGTGTTATATGATGGTTGCCTTTGTCCTAATCTAGTAGAAATTTGAAGAGAACAATTTTCTCCTTTTTCAAAGTTATTTCTTCAGATTGTCATCGTTTTGTCATAACGTGTCATTGGCCTTACATGATCGAAATCATTAAAATGATCGATGTGCATATAGTGTCTTCTACTTATGTCTCGAACCTAGCATCTCCAGCGTTTGCCTCCTCCCCCAAAGCCTCATTCAATTCGACAAGTTCTTGGGTTGGGACCTCATCTGCTGCCTTCCTCTCTGCAAGCTGGCCGGCAAGTGTAGCATATTCATCATCTCTCCTTCAAGACCTCCTCAAGAGATTGTAGCAATGTCCCTGCCTTCGCCAATCCCAAGACCAAAAATGAGAAGTTCTTAAGAGTCATTTATCATGATCAAGATGAAAAAGAATCAGCCTATGCTCATTTTCGTTTCTTTTTCTTTTTTTCTAAAATGTCAATTGTTAGTTTCATTAACAAGGGCCACCGTTCCCATTTCCAAATATAAATAATTTTGGTCTCTTACATGATGACATATCAAAATTTTAGTAATAGATTAGTCAAGTCAAAACAACAATAACTCCTTCAAGAGAAGTTCCCAAGAGCAGCAATTGGGAAGGTCAAGACTCGAGGCAAGGACATCAAGAAGACGGTACATAAAACACAACTAATGTGCAAAAGTATAAAGATACAAAAAAAAAAAAAATTGTAATAGTTCAGATAAATTCTTCGATAGAAACCGAGCAAACCAATAATAGGTAAACGTGACTTTCCAAAAAAAGTTCAAATCATAAACACAATATTTCCCCAAAAGATTATTAGGGGAGATTATTAACGAAGAAAATCTACAAGGCGTAACCAAAAAGTGCAACACTGTTAAAAATAATTTATTTCATCGACGTCCAAGAAGTGCAGCAGAAGCTTTGCTGAATTAGACCTCGAGTGCTTATGCAACAGCAATAATCTCTATCAATTCTGTAGTGATAGATGCTTGACAGGTTCTGATGGAAAAAAAAAAAGATCCCAATTAGAATGATGAATAGGAGGACTGTTAGTAAAAGAGAGGGGAGTCATTTCTAAAATTAGTCATGATACAAAAAATTTAATCATATTTCTCTACTATCTAGGTGCATCTTCGAAAATATGGATCAGCAAGTGAAGATATGCATTGGTAGAGCATGGTTGGTAGGGATTTTCGGGAATATAGGACAGTAAGACAGTACAAAGAAAAGACGCTAAAATATAGTTTGTATGTCAATCCCATATTGTGTATCAATCATGCTCCGTGATAGTGTCGGTTAAGACCGAACCTGTTATAAGTGAGTGTGAGGCGATCAAGCATGTCTCCAGCATTTCTGCTTGAGCTGTCCATTGCAGACATTCTAGCTCCTTGTTCACTGCAAGCATTTTCTAGGACTGCATTGAACATGACCAGAAGAAAACATTAAAAGCATTTCGTATTAGACATAAAAATACAGTGCGGATTAGATCCTTGGCCTGGCTTTTTCAATCAAAATATGATAATGAAGGTAGACCCGTACACAGGAAAAATGGAATTCTGTTAGGTTCTGAAGTACTTCTTTGTTTTGCCACCCTCAATTTCAAAAATATCCAACCCCTCATGTTTTCCCCTTGATTCAGCTTCTCTCTCCACAACCTATATTAGCAAGTTTCCAGTAATAGATTGCCACCAGTAAGCCTGTCCCAATCTAGTCAAATGCAAGCAGCTGTCCACTAAATTTACAGATAAAGTGCAAAATGACATCATGCCTGCTCCTAATCTAGCTAAACAAAGCTTGACCATGCTCGCTCATTTTTACCCCAATGTTCGAGTCTTGACTACAAAAAACACAGACAACAACTCGGGATTCTTTATGGGAATCGAATGACTTCGTTTTCGTTTATATATGCAGGAAAATGTGTTTAAAAGACAAACCTGAGTATAGTTCAGGGGATTCTTCTGCAACTCAGTTATGCATAGCTCGATGTCTTTCTTGGAATCCCACACAAGTTGAACCTTGGCCTTCTCTCCCAAAACGACGAATTTATTTTCCTTTTCAGGACCTATGAAGAACAAGAATGAAATATAATGAACAAAACTTCGCCAATGGGGAAGTCCACTGCATCAACGAACTTACGATATACCAGAATTTAATTTATGAAGAGCCCCGCTTATCTTGACAGATGTAGAATTAATCCCACCACAAAGACCTTTATCAGAAGAAATTGTAACACTAACATTTTCTTGACATCAACACCTAAAATGTCAAAACATGAGGAAAGGTAAGTACCAGAAAAGTAATTGCTATCGCTGAAGATGAAAAATTATATCGAAGGGGCAGCAAGTTCATTGAATAAAGAGTGAGCGATTATAAAAACCGTAGCCAAGAAAAGAATAGCCAGCATTCTGTTAAGAAGCCAGATGTGTGAAAGATACACCCGAGAGAAATCGTAGAAACCCAATATATCAGCAATATTAATGGATTATAGATGGCAACATCAAATTATAGTAAATGGATAACTCTTAGTCCGGAATGGTTAGATGACATGCCGCTACAAAATGGAGGCTCAGAGAAAAAAGAGGCAGCATGGTGTAGAACCTGGATTTTTATTTTAGTTATGCTGTCTCCTTATGATAGCAGGAATATACTTAAAACCCTCATTAAGGTTGAGAGCCATCTAACGCTACGTAAGGATGTGTGCAACCTTTACTACTTGTAAATTACTCTGATTGCTATCCCTAATTGAGTATTGGTACATATGTAGTCTTGCCTGACTTTCTCATCAATGTCAGAAGTATGTAAAGTGTTTTCATAGTAGATCCCTGAAACATTAAACTAGTCAGTCACTCTCTCATAATTCCTCAGTACATCTTGTGAGCTTGTTAGCTTGATATCTCCATAGTTTGTACAATCTTGAATACATCCACTATTCTCACAAAGAGGACTACAACATTTTTCTTCCGTACCTCTACTTTATTTTTTCACATTATATTGATGTGCAGCAATAGGGTAGCATCAAAACAATTTACTAAATGCACGACATGTAAAAATATGTTTACAGTGAGCGGAACCAACTCGTGTATAAGGAAGAACATAAATTGATAAGAACTCTAGGTTTAAGATGTAACTAAAAATATTTTAATGAAACTTACTGGGAGTATCACCAAGAAGAGCAGTGATTGGCTGCCATAGACCACGTGAATTTTCATCTCAAGGCTAAATTGAGTGAAAGGAGTATCACCAAAAAGGAATTTCACTAATCTCCGAATGTTCATTTATACTACTAGAATGTGTCCATTTAGCATTCCAAATGGCACATAGCACTGTCCTTGAATAGTACATGAAGATCCTGAATTAGAAAGATAACAAACAGTATGACTTGTTCCTACCACTTTGATGATCACAAATATGTCAGATCCTAAAGTGTATTGAACGATTGAAACATAAATACGTACTGAAGCATTCAACTTTCCATATGGAACTATTTAACTGACAATAAAGGTACATTCATAAGAGATAAAAGTTCAAGAGCAAAGGATAACATTAATGAAGCTTAGGTTTCAGAAATTTAACTTTTTCCCCAAGCGAAATATTCTCCACATTACAATTCCTGATAGGTCAAATGCTCCACAGTACATCTTTTAAGTAAAAAAGTCCAAGCAAAAACTCTTCCAGAGGGTCCTCTCATCTAAAGGGTAGGGGGAGCTTTCTATACAACATATATTCTCGTTTTTTCTTGAATAAAGATGTTATAACCCACCTAACTCTTCACTTCTTTTTAGGAAGCAATGAAAATGGGATCGACGGATGGCCATATCTGAGGTATTTCTACATCTTATTTTGGTAATTTATAATTCTTCCATTATAATGGACGGAATTTGAATTAGCCACTGTTTGATTCACATTAAACCTCCCAAAAAATGTGTTTTGAATAGTATTTAGGAGAATGTGTGGTTAAAAAATAAGGAAAAATTTTGATTTTTATATGTAGAATATTTTATTGTATGAATGTGTGATTGAATATCAAACAAGGGCTTAATCAAATCTAGATTACTTGTTATGTAGTATGTAGAAGTCTAATTGGCAAAACTTGATAAGGTTGTCCAACCCATCTTATCAAACATATCACATCTTGGAATGTTTGATATAATCTGAAAATGATATGATGTGAATGTTAATCAATTTTGTAGAATCTCGCTGAGAGATTCTGATGAACTGCTCGATAGTAATCCGGCAATAATTGTTGTCCCGGCTTGTTGACTTTTTGCTGGCAAAAGGTGCTTTGATCTTTAGCTCGCTTCTAATTAAGAAAACTATACCAAGAATTCAAAAGATATTCAGATCAAAGTTATTACTAATCAAAAGAATGAATGACTAAAAAAGTTTGTTGTCATTTGATAGGAAATCTAACATAGTTAATTATCCGAAAAGAATATGTGATAATACTTGCAAGTTAATCCATGGTCATAGAATTCTTTCTTTTTATTCATCAAACTTTTTTGCTAGTAAAAGACATTTCAATCTTGCAATGTAAGCTGTACTTTGATTCCATGTTATAAAATAATGTGTGCGCATTGATTCCATATTATAAAATAATGTCTCTGCATCAATACACGCACATATTCCATACATATCGATCAATGCACTGGCTACAAACAAGTCAAAAGACTGCCCATCCTTAGTGACAAAGAATGCTGTGCTGGCCATTATTAAAGCTTGCTATCTCATAGCAAGCCTTCAAACAGCTATCTAGATTGAACTTGTTGGGCTCAACACCTTCCCTCTGCATCTGATTGGAACAGCAATCTCTGCTTGATCAGCCTGTAAATAACTTGAATCGAGAACAGTCCAAGCAGATGTCTTTCTCATTCGATATGCCAAAAACACTTCTACATCTTCCAAATCCCTGCACTTGGCTTACATGACAATCAAAGCGGTGCCTATGTAACCATCATACTTAAAGTTTTCTTTAATTATATGTGCATGCACTTGTTTCCTGAATTTGACATTTAAAAGGCTAGAACAAGACATCAAAATGCTGATAAATGTGTAGATGTTGGGCTTCTAAAACCTTTAGCAAGCATGTGCTTGAAAAGCTTAGGTCCTTGATTATCATGAAATCCAAATAAGTTATTCCACAAAACTACATCACAGTGAGTCATTGCATAAAGACACGATATTCCTTATAAATTTGCATGAAATTTCATGTACATTGCAGTTAATGCATTACTGACTAAATCTTCATAACCAAATTTGTAAACACGTGCATGAATGCTTTAACAATAACTCGAGTCACAAAGATTAGTGGCAGCACTAACGAAACTAGCAAGAGTAAACTGGTTAGGCCTTACACCAGAATGCATCATCAAGTGAAATAGCTCCACTACTTTCCTTGACCTCGCTGATCGAGGATGCTAATGACAATACTACAATATTAGCATTGGCCATCCTCTTAAACACATTGAGTGCATTGTTTGCAGCACACATTTTGAGTACATATTAATAAGGCTACAACATATGAAATCATCATGTTCACCTCGTCTTAATGGCCATTGAGTGGATAGCCTGGCCAACTCTGAAATTACCTGAGATAGCCAAACATTTTAAAACAATAGACAATGTATAGTTATTCAACCTCGTCTCTGATTCCGTCATTCCGTAGAACAGTCTCAGAATTGCCTCTCTATCGCCCTCCTGGGCATGATCATTAAGCAAGGAATTCTACAACACAACATTTTTGTAATCATAACTAAAGCATTTTGTTTTGGAACGGTTAATGGGTACCTTATAAAATGTTTGACAACACACCACGAAGAAAATATTTTCCTTATGATTCCATAACAAAATGCTGTGTTGTGAAATTCCTTGCTTAATGGTGATTCCCAAGTGGGTGATTGAGAGGCAGTTCTAAGACCGTTCTATGGAATGGCGGAATCAGAGACGAGGTTGAGTAACTATACATTGTCTATTACTTTTAAAGGTTTGGCTATTTCATGCGATTTTAGAGTTGGCCAGGCTGTCCACTCAATGACCATTAAGACAGGAGGTGAAAATGATGATTTCATATGTTGTGGCCTTGTTAATATGTACTCAAAATGTGGGCAGACAAACGATGCACTCAGTGTGTTTAAGAGGATGTCCAATCTTGATATTGTAGCATGGAGTACAGTCATTAGTATCCTTGATCAGCAATGTCATAGAAAAGAAGCAGTAGGGCTAATTCACTTGATGATGCATTCTCGTACAAGACCTAATCAGTTTACTCTTGCCAGTCTCATTAGTGTTGCCACTTATCTTGGTGACTTGAATTATTGCCAAAGCGTCCATGCCCGTGCTTACAAATTTTGTTATGAATCTGAAGATTTTGCCAATAATGCATTGATTGCAATGTACATGAAATTTCAAGCAATTTATGAGGGATATCGTGTCTTTAATGCAATGGCTAAATAGGATGTAGTTTCGTGGAATGCCCTCTTATCAGAATTTCATGATGATATCTCTAATCAAGGACTTAAGCTTTTCAAGCAATACTTGCTGAAGTTTTTGGGCCCAACATGTATACATTTATCAGTATTTTGAGGTCTTGTTCTAGTCTCTTAAATGTCAAATTCGAGAAACAAGTGCTTGCACATGTAATTAAAGAGAACTTTGAGTATGATTGTTACATAGGCACAACTTTAATTGACATGCATGCCGAGTGCGGGGCCTTAGAAGATGTAGAAGTGGTTTTTGGCAAATTGAATGAGAAAGACATCTTTGCTTGGACCGTTCTCATTTCAAGTTATTCACAGACAAATCAAGGAGAGAAAGCTGCTTATTGCTTCAATCAGATGCGGAGGGAATGTGTTGAGCCCAATGAGTTCACTCTAGCTAGCTATTTGAGGGCATGCTCTGAGATAGCAAGCCTTGAAAATGACTGGCAGCTGCATTATTCGGTCATTAAGGGTTGGCAGACTTTTGACATGTTTGTAGCCAGTGCGTTGATCGATATATATGGAAAGTGTAGGTGCATTGATGATATGGAGACATTATTTTATGACATGGAATCAGGTGATAGTGTGTTAAGGAACGCAATTATATGTAAATATTCTCATCACGAGCATGGGGAAAAGGCTCTTCAAGCCTTTAGGCCTATGATTGATTGAGAAAGGAAGAAAGTACTTTAACTCGATGAGTGAATTGTATGGAAGTATTCCGTTTATCGAGCATTATGCTTACATGGTTGACATAATTGTATAGAAGTATTCCGTTTATCGAGCATTATGCTTGCATGGTAAGCAGGCAAATTTGATTAGGTTGAAAGCTTCATTAAAGATATGAAACTAACTCCAAATGCCTTGATTTGGGAAAATGTTCTTGGGGTAAGCAGAGTTCATGGCAATGTAGAATAAGGTGAAAGAGCGACAGAAAAACTTTTATAAATCAAACCTGAAACAAATTCAAACTATGTATTATTTTTCTTTTTTGACATTATATATCCTCATTAAGAAGTATTCTTGTTGCAGCTTTTGGTCAAGAAAGATAAGAAAAGCAAAGGATAATCCTTGATTGGCACTATCCTCTCCAATTAGACAAGTGCTTACACAAAGTATAGCTTACACTTCAAGATTGAAGTGTCTTTTACTAGCAAACATGTTTGTTGAATAAAAAAAAAAAAGAATTCTATGACCACGAATTAACTTGCAAGTATCATCACATATTCTTTTCAGACAATTAACTATGTTATTAAGCTTTCCTATCCGATGACAGTAAACATTTTTTGTCATTCATTCTTTTGATGAGCAATAACTTTGATCAGAATATCTTTTGAATTCTTGGTATAGTTTTCCTAATTAGAAGCGAGCTGAAGATCAAAGCGCCTTTTACCAACAAGAAGTCACAAGTTGGGACAACAATTATTATCGGATTGCTACCGAGCAGTTCATCAGAACTGATCTCTTTACAAAATTGATTTAACATTCACATCAGACTATTTTCAAATTATATCAAACCTTCCAAGATGTGATATGTTTGATAAGATGGGTTGGACAAAATTTGATAGTATTAATAATGTCTAGAAGGGAAAGCGGAGACAAATGTAATCCATTGCAGAAATAGGGTAGCATCAAAACAATTTACTAAATGCACGACATGTAAAAATATGTTTACAGTGAGCGGAACCAACTCGTGTATAAGGAAGAACATAAATTGATAAGAACTCTAGGTTTAAGATGTAACTAAAAATATTTTAATGAAACTTACTGGGAGTATCACCAAGAAGAGCAGTGATTGGCTGCCATAGACCACGTGAATTTTCATCTCAAGGCTAAATTGAGTGAAAGGAGTATCACCAAAAAGGAATTTCACTAATCTCCGAATGTTCATTTATACTACTACACGAATGTGTCCATTTAGCATTCCAAATGGCACGTAGCACTGTCCTTGAATAGTACATGAAGATCCTGAATTAGAAAGATAACAAACAGTATGACTTGTTCCTACCACTTTGA
Source organism: Fraxinus nigra (assembly GCA_903798295.1). Classification (NCBI taxonomy): domain Eukaryota; kingdom Viridiplantae; phylum Streptophyta; class Magnoliopsida; order Lamiales; family Oleaceae; genus Fraxinus; species Fraxinus nigra. The sequence goes on from CAIGRH010264521.1 coordinate 15,318, forward strand.
TGATCACAAATATGTCAGATCCTAAGGTGTATTGAACCATTGAAACATAAATACGTACTGAAGCATTCAACTTTCCATATGGAACTATTTAACTGACAATAAAGGTACATTCGTAAGAGATAAAAGTTCAAGAGCAAAGGATAACATTAATGCAGCTTAGGTTTCAGAAATTTAACTTTTTCCCCAAGCAAAATATGCTAATAGTATATCATTCAAGTGAAGAGAAATTTGTTAGCCTTTCTGCATGCAATTGTCGAAAACAGGTTTCACCTTCTTTCAAGCACAACAACCCATTTTACCGCATCCTTATCCGAGATCAGCTTATTTTTAGTGAGATATCAAAGACCAACAATGACAAACAGCATCTCCAATAGTTAATCATCTTTTCAATGCTAAAATAGTGAACATATATCATCAGAATGTTCTTCTCTATCCAGTTGCATGTATCATCGAAATAGGAGACCAGCTTTGAGAAAATTTTCTCATAATACCAACTCCTGATGATTCAAAAATAAAATGGATTCATAACGAAGTCACTTTGGGGCGATAGGATCCATTGGAAATTTTAACTAAGAAAATGTACTGCATGCCGATAGAGTTAGACGAAAGAAGTGCCAATAGACGTCAAATAATAAACCTCATTTTAATACAAATTGCAATCACATAAGTTGTCAAATCCTTACCAATCCTCACATAAACATGCGACATTATCAAATACATCGCACTAACAGGTATTTGTGGATAGAAAACCAATCTTATATTTAGTATCTATATTCAAATAGAACTACATTACAATTCCAAATAGGTCAAAATGCTCCACAGTACATCTTTTAAGTAAAAAAGTCCAAGCAAAAACATAGAAATTCAAGGAGGAGAAAATTGCAGCAATGGAATATTATACATTATGCTGCATATGTTGTACCATGCTCTCAGACTAGAACAAAGCACTAAAATAAACCACATTACAATAGAGTAAGCGAATTGCCAGAGGGTTTTCTCATCTAAAGGGAAGGGGGAGCTAGAAATACAACATATATTCTCGTTTTTTCTTGAATAAAGATGTTACAACTCACCTAACTCTTCACTTCTTTTTAGGAAGCAATGAAATTGGGATCGACTGATGGCCCTATCTGAGGTATTTATATATCTTATTTTGGTGATTTATAATTCTTCCATTGCAATGGACGGAATTTGAATTAGCCTTGTTTGATTGTAATATAGAAAAATCTCAAACTTAACAAACCTTTGTCATGCCACCATTATTTTTTATCAAGTTTTTGATTAGTGGACGATGATAGGACTATCTATCAGCCCTGCTTTTATTATCTTTCTTGAACAAAAACTGCAGCAATAATACCCATCAATAAGGATATATAATGTAAAAAAATAAGTTCTGCATTAGAAAAACACAAAGAATCTCCTTAGTGAAACCATAATAGATAACCTGCAAAAATGTTGTGAAGTTGCTACAATTTATTTTCATCCCTGGGAAAAAACTTTAATAGGTACAGAAATAACTTTCTGGCCAATTTTCAATCTCTATTTTTAACTTTGTACCTTAATTGTGAGTGCTTGTCTTTTGCTTGTAAAGGTAATAACTAATAAGCATGAATCATTTGTCATTATCTTGAAAATAAATCCATAATAGTTCAAGATAACCAATGCTAAGTTGCTTAATATACTAACATCATTTTTAACAAGCTTAAATAGTTTACTAGTAAGTGAAAAAGTAATTTTTTAAATAGATACATCTGTAGCGAATAGGGAAGTTACATGTTATTTTATCAGTAAGATAGGAGTTACCTCTGCAAACAGCGACTTTTGTTACTTAAGTTATATATGCATGTTCTGAAACAAAAAGTAACTTCACTTCTTTTAGGCTTAAGTTATATATGCATGTTCTGAAACAAAAAGTAACTTCACTTCTTTTAGGCTTAGCCAAACATGCTCTATGATCACATTGAATCATTACCTGATTGTAGTGAAAAAGTATTCTATCCTTGAAATGCCACTGCACAATGAAGTACTAGCAATGAAATTTGGAACTTACCCAAGTCGCCTGTACTTCCTGAACAATGCAATATTCTTTTGATAGCTGGGGCTCAAAACTTGACTATCTTGGATTGTTGCACATATACCACTCAAATGCCTAAAAACAGAATCACCAATAATCCTTACATGAACATGTGCCACTCCGAAAGTGGTGGAAGTGTTTGGTGTCACGAACAACAATTTCTCGATTTGTTATGCCTGAGACGAGCATCATAAATTCATGGCAGTCTCCACAAATACGAAGATTCTTGAAAATTCTGACTTTTTCACTTTGAATCTTGCTTATAAGTGCAAAACCCAAAGCCAATCTTTCACTATGGTGTAAGAGGTTTTCACTTTTTTCCTTGTCTGGTACATTCTGAAGTACATACTTTGTATTTGGCACATAGCCTTTTTTAGTAAGTTCGTGTCTCAACTCTTCCAACTTTTGATGGATATCCCATAACCTAGGATGTGACGCATCCTGAGACAAGAAGACGTGAATACGTGCATCAACCTCAACCCAGCTACACCCAGGTTCCTTTTTAATACCTTTATTGGACATGTAAGTCCTGACCTTAGCAACAGCATCCCACCTCCCTTTGGTAGCATACAAGTTAGATAATAATACATAGTTTGAATCTGTTTCAGGTTCGATTTCAAAAAGTTTTTCTGCCGCTCTTTCACCTAATTCCACATTGCCATGAACTTTGCTTGCCCCAAGAACATTTTCCCAAATCAAGGCATTTGGAGTTTGTTTCATATCCTTAATGAAGCTTTCAACCTCATCAAATTTGCCAGCTCGACCAAGTATGTCAACCATGCAAGCATAATGCTCGAAATACGGAGTAATTCCAAACAATTCACTCAACGANGGACATGTAAGTCCTGACCTTAGCAACAGCATCCCACCTCCCTTTGGTAGCATACAAGTTAGATAATAATACATAGTTTGAATCTGTTTCAGGTTCGATTTCAAAAAGTTTTTCTGCCGCTCTTTCACCTAATTCCACATTGCCATGAACTTTGCTTGCCCCAAGAACATTTTCCCAAATCAAGGCATTTGGAGTTTGTTTCATATCCTTAATGAAGCTTTCAACCTCATCAAATTTGCCTGCTCGACCAAGTATGTCAACCATGCAAGCATAATGCTCGATAGACGGAGTAATTCCATACAATTCACTCATCGAGTTAAAGTACTTTCTTCCTTTCTCAATCAATCCCATATGGCTACACGCAGATAGCATTCCTATGAAAGTTATTGCATCAGGAAGCAATTCTCCTTCAATCATCGTCCTAAATGCTTGAAGAGCCTTTTCACCCTGCCCGTGATGAGAATATTGACAAATAATTGTGTTCCATAACACAGTATCACCTGATTCCATGTCATAAAATAATGTCTCTGCATCATCAATGCACCCACATTTTCCATATGTATCGATCAATGCACTGGCTACAAACAAGTCCAAAGACTGCCCACCCTTAATGACCAACGAATGCAGCTGCCGACAATTCTCAAGGCTTGCTATCTCAGAGCAAGCTCTCAAACAGCTAGCTAGAGTGAACTCGTTGGGCTCAACACCTTCCCTCCGCATCTGATTGAAGCAACAAGCAGCTTTCTCTCCCTGATGAGCCTGTGAATAACTTGAAATGAGAATGGTCCAAGCAAAGATGTCTTTCTCATTCAATCTGCCAAAAACCACTTCTACATCTTCCAAGGCCCCGCACTTGGCATACATGTCAATCAAAGCGGTGCCTATGTAACAATCATTCTCAAAGTTTTCTTTAATTACATGTGCATGCACTTGTTTCCCGAATTTGACATTTAATAGGTTGGAACAAGACCTCAAAATGCTAATAAATGTGAACATGTTGGGCTTAAAACATTCAGCAAGCATGTGCTTGAAAAGCTTAGGTCCTTGATTAGAGATTTCATCATCATGAAATCCTGATAAGAGGGCATTCCACGAAACTACATCCCATTGAGTCATTGCATTAAAAATACGATATCCATCATAAATTGCTTGAAATTTCATGTACATTGCAATCAATGCATTACTGACTAAATCTTCAGAATCATAACCAAATTTGTAAGCACATGCGTGGATGCTTTGGCAATAACTCAAGTCACCAAGATAAGTGGCAGCACTAATGAGACTGGAAACAGTAAACTGATTAGGCCTCACACCAGAATGCATCATCAAGTGAAATAACTCTACTGCTTCTTTTCTGTGACCTTGCTGATCAAGGATACTAATGACAGTACTCCATGCTACAATATCAGGATTGACCATTCTCTTAAACACACTGAGTGCGTCTTTTGCTGGTCCACATTTTGAGTACATATTAATAAGGCCACAACATATGAAATCATCACGTTCACCTCCTGTCTTAATGACGATTGAGTGGACAGTCTGGCCGGCTCTAAAATCACCTGAGATAGCCAAACCTTTTAAAACAATAGACAATGTATAGTTACTTAACCTCGTCTCTGATTCCGTCACTCCGCAGAACAGTCTCAAAACTGCCTCTCCATCGCCTGCTTGGGCATAACCATTAAGCAATGAATTCCACAACACAGCATTTTGTTTTGGAATCATAACGAAAACATTTTCTGCATATTCCATCTCTCCACACTTAGCATAAAGATCAACTAAAGTGGACCCAATGTACACATCTGAAAGTGCGCCAATTTTAATCACATCTGCATGCAATTGTTTACCATACTCCAAATCTAAACAAATTGAACAACCTTTCAATACTGTTGCCAAAGTAAACTCATTAGGCCTCACATTCTCCTTCCTCATCTCACAAAACAATTCAAAACTTTCAATCCCACGCCCTAGAGCTACAAATCCTGATATCAAAGCAGTCCATGACACCACATCCTTTATAACCATTTGATCAAGCACATTACGCGAAAAATCCAAAGCTCCACATTTTGCATAAAAATTAATCAAAGAAACCCATAAGTGTGAATCGGGTTCTATCCCATTCCTAATTATCTGCCCATGAATCGCTCTACCCTCACCCAAACACAAGTCCGCCGCACAATTTCGCAGCATTTCTGAATACCACTTGAGCTCTCCTTTCCCATTCACCTTTTCAAGACTGGCCCTCGGGTTTGTATTCTTCCATTCTCGATTGATTAAAACCTCTGATTTAATAGCATACAAATTTATGGGTGGCAAGCTTTGTAACTGAAAATTCCGGCTTTTCACACTAATAAAATCTCCACTAGCTTGTTCACATGTTTTCAATATAGCAGCACAATGCGACGACTGGAATCGAAGAGAATAAAGTACAAGTTTCTTGCCTGGGAATAACGTCGAATGGGTAATAGGTACCCTACAAAATGTTGAAAACACACCATGAAGCATTATATATTATGTAATATCCATTTGAAATAATAAAATCAACTAGTGATCAAAAACTGCTTTATATGCCGAAGGTTCAACAAGAACGATTCATATACCACAAGAATATACTTACAAAAATAAAATCAACATTAATGGATAAAGCATGTGTTAAAAAGGTGAATTATTTAAGATAAGTCAACATTTTTTCAATTAAGAAGAGTTGGAGTGCATTCATGTTGAGATCTCGAACATGAATTCTTATTCCTTCACCTTGTACCATGATGAGTCTCAGGGGCGAAAACAGGATTTTTTCGCGCACGAGCTAAAATTTAGAAGTCGATATAATAAATTCATATATAAATCAAACAAACATAACTAGATAAACCCCTAGATCAAATAAAAGCACGAGAAGATTCTATTGGACTTAAAGAAAGAGAGGGCAGTGAAGGTGTTTGGAGAAATACCGTGGCTTCAGTGTGACAGTGGCGACAACCATGGACCTCATTACAGCAAGGATCGAATCTTGCATCTTATTCTGTAATGCTTGCATCTACTATAGTTTCAAATAATCAGAAAGTTATCAACTTCATACCAAAATACTCAAAATCATCTCAGAGATTAAAGATCTGAAACTTTGTTTAAACACTTCAAAGATTGAAACTATATTAAATAGGAAAGATCCAAACTTTACGACTACATGTTACATGGAAAATTAAAACACCAATCTGGATGCTAAAGTACATGAACACGTTCTTACATTCATAAATCACGACTCCAACAGTCATTTAACTACTTAAACCAGGGCAAATCCCCAATGAAACAATTGAAATATTTAGTTTTTATGCATAAAGTTTACAATTACACAATATGTCTAAGTTCTTGTTTCCTAAAAAGTAACTTATAAGTTCATTTTTCTATCACATCAAAGTGAAATATTAATTTCAACAACATTTTCATAATTACTGCCTTTATTATCCACATATTTTCTGGGATCCACTTATATTCCTCCTAAAAAGGCTATAGTTTAAAGATTCAAACTTTACACACAATTAAACACAGCAAAAATTCAATTTTCATCTCAAGAATTAATCGAGATTAACACACTAATGGAAAAGTTACATGATACAATTTTTAAGCAAAATATTCTGCATCTTGAAGATTCAAATATACATATAAATATACATCAGAATAACAATCTTCGAATGAAATATCAATAAATAAAATCAACCCACCTATTCGGGTCGGTCCTATGATTTTTGGGGCCTGACGCAAACTCCCAAAGTTGGGCCCCTCAAAAAAACGTAAATACAACGTATTGCTAACTTAACACTGAACAGTAGAACAACAAACAAATAAAAAACAAAATATTTATATTATAAACAGTGGCGGACCCAGCCTCAAAGCTCAGCCCGGGCGGACCGCTAACGTTGACCGGTCAAAGTCAACAATTGCAAGTGTGCAAAATAAATCAATGAACGGAGATTAACTTAATTTCAATCTTCAAATAAAGAGAAGTTGTAGTTATTTACACATTGATAGTTATAGAGAGAAGTTGCAGTTATTTACACATTGATAGTTATTGAATTTCAATATTTAATCGTGTAGTGATGATCTCCATTAGGTTAAACTTCTATTAAATATTTTTATAGTGATGAATCTCCATTTGATGACTTAAAGTTGGTTTGATTTCTCTTTTGTTAACACAACATTAATTTATTTAACTTAAACCGTAAAAC